>JARFJB010001103.1:65000-200000 GCA_036346205.1 Vesta saturnalis
CATCCACAACTGCCATGGATCGGTGTGGACGAGCGAAATCAGGACGCACAGCAGCATGAAACTCTGGCACAATGTTGTTGATCACCTGATTCAAGTATGGTTCTAAATTCATGTTTCACGGAATAACCAGCAAGTCGGTACGGCCATCATGACAAATGCCTCCCCATACACAAACAGTGCCTCCTCTAAAAGGGTGAACTTGTTGTACTGATCGCCGATGTCTTGGCATCAAAGGTTGTCTCCAGACACGCGTTCGACGACTATCAGAAAAACGAGCATATTTCGATTCATTAGTGACCAGTACCAACTTCTTCTCCTCGGCCCAATTGACACTCTCTCTTGCTCATTCTAATCTTTGTCGCCTATGTTCGCGAGTCAATGGTACACCTCTAAAAAGTCGTCTGGAACGTAAATTTATATCTAATAAACGTCTTCTGACAGTTTCAGCTGATATTAATGTTCCTGTGGCTTCTACGAGCCTCCTAATTCGACATGTTCTCAAAGGTACTCGGCGTGCAGAAATGGTGACATACCGATCTTCAGCAGGGGTAGTTATTGATGAGCGCCCAATTCTAGGTCTTTCTTCAACAGATTTAGTTTCTTGAAAACTGTTAAACAGTCTAGAAATGACACTTTGGCTAACTTGAAAAAAAGTTGCCACGCCACTTTATCGTTGACCACCCTGTAGCAAACCAATTGCTCTGTTTGCTTCGTCAGATGTTAATTTACGTCTAGGCATTAGGAATTAGCAACGCACAAAATTTTTATACCAAATTTGCACAATAAGTCAACAAATTGGCAAGTATACCAAACAAACAATTGGTTCGTTAGAACGGGTTAGTAAGAGAAGAACTCGACACAGCCCTCTACTTGCAATATAATGCTACATTTAACCATATGGCATAGGTATGATAACTATAACTTTAATAAAGTGTCAATCATGACAAAAATTTGAAAATTAAAAAATTGTGCAGATTTTCAGATATATCCTTAACTTACGTGGATCAGTTTATTATTATGACAGTAAAAGTCAAACATAACAAACAGGCATCGCCCAAGCCATTCCGTGGCCTTTGATATTTTAGTATTGTTTATTTTGGCAAATACCGTATAATTCAAATTATTTGGATAGGACTAAAACGCAATAAATAAAATTTGTTGTTTTAATCTAATAGAAATCGCTTTGTACTCGCCCCATCGCATTTGTTTAAAATTTAAATTATTTGGACAAACGATGAATGTTTTTGGTCGGAAATAACCAAAATATGTTGATTTCGTGTAATGAATAAAACATACTCACGTACCACACAAATAAAATTTATAACACTGAAAGCGTCTTAATAATCGTTCAGGAAGTTTCAGGCAACGACTTCAAGACAATGGTAATTTCCTGCCTCAGCCAGGTTTCTGTAGCTTCACTACTCTGTTCTTTAATTCACTTTCTTACCTAACTCTGGCGTTTCGATCTTGTGTGTAGTTCTTTTCCACCGACTCTAAATCTTAAGGACAAGCTATTAGCTTCGGGCTCATTCCTCCAATAGTTGACCAACAGGTTAATGAGCATCCCTACTCAACTGATACATTCGCTTTCTCGCAAAACTTGATTTAAACCGTCTTTCATATCACCTTAACATTCTATATTTCTTGATTTTGTCATACCTTGGATATCAGTTTTAGGTGCTACGGAGTGGACTTGCGCTAAAAAAACGTTTCGATCACCTTTAAGCGTTCATTTATTCATAAGTCGTACCAATTCCACCCCCTTTAACACTAACTAGTTATCAATTTTTGCTCATTCGTTACATACCTCCCTTTTTCTAAGTACAGCATCCAGCGATTAAACCAGAAACTAGAATTAAATTTTTCTTGCATAATTGTGATCCTAAGTATGCTGTGTTTAATGTAATGTGGATAAAGCACTCAAGGTCACTTAGAAAGATACTTAGGGGAATTTTGAATTGCCGAGAGAGAGAGAGAGAGAGAGAGAGAGAGAGAAAACAGTAATTAGGCAGATCATTCCAGATTTTAGGACCGCGTAGAAGAATATGGATTGCGCTCGTTTGGACGACAAGTTAAGATTTGTACTGCATATTGGTGATGTGACTAAGCAAACCGACTGTTCCTAGCAAGATGGCCCGAGATAGTATCAAAGGATCTAAATGAGCAACAAAATAATCATCACAATACCGATAGTACAGAGAAAGAATTGAAATAATCCTTCTGTGCTCAAGGGGCTGTACGTCAGAAGTTGAAAACGAGTTATTTATAAGCCTAATCACTTTTCTTTAAGTACGACGAAGAATATTTATTTTGTCATGGCTTTAGTTTAATTCGTAGAATTGACAATATCAAATAATAAGGGTCTAACTGAACTGTAATTAGATACTTATTAACGGAATTATACTTTTACAATACGAAACAAAGCGTGATTTTGTCTGAAATTAATCATAAACAGTAACCGCAGCGGCACAAAAATAAATTATACTCTACATGACATAAATGAATGAAACGAAATTAAAAATAGTTTAGGACGCACTTGAGTAGTACTACATCTTAATTCTCTGGGTTGATTGAGTTAGCAGTTACTGGGAAAATATTATTATTCTCACGGATGAAATTCTATTCAAACTCTAGATTAATCGAGTTAGGTTACGGGACTGGAAAAGTTTATATAAGCCTTTTCAATACCGTCCTACATAAGAAAGGGACTCAGTTTCTTTACAAGAGATTAAAGTGATTTTTTTTGTCTCGTTAGATATTGTAGGTTTTATTTTCAGTATTCAAGTAATAGTTGAAAATATTAACAATATCTTTGTAAGAAGTTTTCCTATATACAACTGGGCCTCTATTTAACGAAACGAGCATAGCAACTTCATAGATTGTTACATTACTTAACGGAACACTGGTTTTTATTGAGAGAAAAGTTTACGTTTAGAATACAAAGTAATTAGGGGTCCTTCCTTAATAAATAATTAATTATAAAAACGAAAAACTGAACTTTTATCAGGATTGATGATTTACGTTCAGGATTGATGATTTACGTTCAGGTTCTAAATTAATTGGGCTTTTCCCTAATCAAATTTTACCAACATTGGCACCTTTTTTGATACTTCTAAAGGCGAGATCAAATACTGTTTTTTTTTCAAGTTAACGGGGAAGAATATTCAATGGAGGCTGGGCATTTACTAAAAACAAACAGGATACTTTTTATTAATTATTAATCAAATTCTAACAGGGCGGATATGTATTTAAACCTTCAGGAAGCAATAAATTACTTACGTAAATGTACTGGAGTTATTTTAGGATGAGAAGTTACAATATCTCCGGGAGAAACACCCAAGTGATAGAAAATGAATATTAAACAACAAAAGTTGCTTTGAGCAAATACTGGCAGTATTTAGTTCTGGGGTAGCGGTTGAAATAAAACCTTACCTTCATCCATTGAGTGTGTAGGTGACTAAAGTAGGACACTTATGTGCAGGCCAGAATGTATCTTAAACGGCTTCAGTTGGATGGAGGTTGATCAGTCTTTAAATTTGAAAAACTCTCAAGTAACACTTCCGGAGCAAGGTAGTTAGGTTATGTGAGAGGAAGCGGCAAAGGCCTCCGCATAAATTCCCAGCTGACAAGACGAGAGTACCCAGAACGACAGTATCTAGAGATACACTCGTCTTTTAGCACGACAAGTGGTTTATGCAATCTCGTCGTAGAGGATCATTACTTCTGGTTGTAACGGAAAGGTCGGAAATTAGTGTATCCTAAGAGGAGTAAACAGTGGACAACTCTAGCGTATAAAACCTTACTTACGGCAGATGAGATAACATTCATTATTTATTAATTACGTATATCTAATAACTACCGAAAATTTAATTAATGAATAATACGGTAGGGTACCTTTTGTTAAGAATTTTAACTCTAGACATCTGTTTCCGTAATAGGAAGTTTATTAATTTACTAGCGACTATTTGGGGACTGTGTCCAATTGTTGATTAACACTTACTATCTTTATACTATATTTTTTAGGTTACGATTGAATCTGTAAGTAGATATTTACACTTAATGTAGTCATAACAAACGCTGGTGTAATCTTAATACAGATTTCACCATAGATTTTGCCCTCATTTTTATCTTGCCTTGTTTTTAGTGCAGGGTTGCCTCAAATTTGTGTGTGTGTGTGTGTGTGTGTGTGTGTGTGGGTGTGTGTGTGTGTCCATAGATTACACTACCCCAACGTCAAGCACCCATTACTTAAATACTAATCAGGACGGATCAATTCACATTGAATCTTAGTGCAACAACAGACATCGCTGTAATAACTTTCCATTTTGTTTGCATAAACTAACTATACTGTTTTGTTTCGTTCTAAATATTTCGTATTTGAACATATAACGTATTTAATTGAAATTAGGTTACGTTTAGGCACATGAAGATATTAAAATTACGTTAATGAATGTCTTCAACACGAGATATATTTTTTTGTATCTCATGAAATATAAAAATTTGTATGCTACGCCAGTGGTAACAATTAAATGCAGTAAATTAGCTGGGATTAATGGCAGTAACATAAAATTACACGTTGAGCTATATAGTGGGGTTACTGTCATAAAGTTAAATCCTTTAATGGTTTCGCATAAATTAAATTTTTAGACGTAATTTATTTATGGAAATTTTGTGTAAAATAGCAACTAACAGTTTTATAAGTGACCTAAAAGAATTGAGAATGGTCTATAGATAGTTAAGTATCACATTTAACGATACAAATGTAATTTTAAAGAGATATTAAAGAATATGATAACGAAAATATAGCTGTCATGTTCATTAATGCTAATCCTTTTGGCATATTTTTAAATATACCTTTAACATACCAAAGCAATCATGCTTCGGTAAATGCAAATGTATAAGAAGTATTTCCAGCATGGGAAATGTGATAGAAGTAATAGAATTTTGATTCAAACTTTGTTTCACATACTATTTGCATTTTTAACTTAAATTTGTAAGCGTGGACGAAAAATTAATAAATCTCTCTAACATTAATAAACGAAGAAAACCGATAGATATCGGGTTTCACGTCAATATTTTTGATTATTTTAATAGGTCAATCTTAAAACGGTTCTTTAAAAGTTACCCCGGTATCTAGGAAATTCTGTTTCTTAACAAGTTATTTAGGTATTTATATATTCCAATACCTTTTCGCCGAAAGGAGTTTGCCTTGATAAAATTCTATTATCAAGGTACTTTTTTAATTTTATCCGTAAGGTTAGTTATGAATGGAAGAAATACTATACCAACATTAATTAATAATTTCCCTTTACGGGTACGTCTAACCGATTTAATTATATTATTCAATTCTTTAAGGGAACTATCATTAGCTTGTAGTGATGTTTTTAAATGATCAAATTCGTCGACTAAAAATTCTGGATCACAAGTTCGTTTAGCTCGATCCAATAGAGCTTTAATTAAATTAATTTTATGACGTAGATAATGATAGTTTATGAAGGTACCTTTTCGTGTGTTTTTTCAAGTTGAAACTCCGTAAGCGTCGTGCAGTGCTTATAGAAATGAGGAAGGTGTCTACTAACTGCCATGGACATGAGCAAGTTCGAGATAAGACGTGGTAACGTCTTAAGCTGAGATTCGGATCTTGCGAGATCGTGGACCACAATATATTTGCTTACTTAGTAAATAGAGCTCTAAACTTTCTGTATCAACCATGCAATTAATTTCTTTAAGTACTTTTGAAAACAAGTCCAAAATATTATCAATCCTAATTGAACTATTTGATTCATCCTCGCATAAATATGGCTTAACACACATTAACCGACAATAATTCAAAACAAATAACACTCAACTTGAAAAATAATTACATAATATATTGTGTTAAGTGTCTTTATGATGATGTAATCCTGAACGGAATGTATTAAAAACAGTAACAACCGTACTCCTACTAAATATTAAAAACAAAGTCATAACTCTCTATCGTAAAATAAGACGGTCGCGACGATCGCTACGTAATTTAGAAGTGCTCCATTTTACTATTGTTTAAAATGTTGATATCAATATTTTAAACGTCTGTAAGTATAATTCACCTTGATTCAAATTGGAACTCTTACTTCTATAACTATATAACTATAACTAAATAATGTGATTTGTTATGATTTAACTAGATATTTAATTGGTAGGCTAAGTTTTTAGCAGTGAGTACTTTTTCAAACCAAAGTTTTTCACCACTTTGGACTTCCATTGTAATTTTGTTAAATTTGTTAACCTTTCTCTATTCTAATTTGTCACTTTTAAGGCGGTGTAATATTATTCAATCTATTAAAGTTCTAAATAATCTTCAGTAAAATAATATTAGATTCCGTAGTTAGCTTTTGCATACACTTTCCCTAACTATTATAGCATAATATTTGCGTTTTCAGATTTCATATATTTATATGACATCTTAATTAATCTTTTAAAGCCATGTACTTGGGACAATAACTAAAATTGTTATCGAGATGTTTAAATTTATATGAAAAATTAATAAAAATACACGATTACATACCAAAAAAGGAAGTATTTCGAAAATAATTACTGCTCAGTAAATCATGTCTTACCATAAAATCCTAAATCATTTACCCTACAAACAAATTATACTTAATGAGTGGTAACGCTCTAAATTCATTCCTTAAGTGAAAATTTATTTTAAATACAGTCCTGAAATACGTTAAATATAAATACAATGAAACGTTAATGGAATGCTAATAAAAAAATTTATTATTTATACACTAATGCAGACATACTCGGTTACTCATTCTGAATTAATTATTTTTGTGTTTGATTCATATAATGAAATTGATGATGCTTTGAATATTATAGCCTTTATGATGATGGTGTTATTTTTAGTTAAATTGAAAATTGTAATGTTTGTGTATTTTTAGCACACTTAATATGGAACTGTATATTTTCAGTACTAACAAATATTTAGACGTTCTCTTAGTAATGTGTAAATAAATGTGCAGTAATATGTTTGATTGTTTATACTAAAACATGATTTCATTATTTAAATGGATAATTAGGAAGCTTGACAAATCTACTAAACGATTAGAATAATTGGATAAACCTAACACTCGTAACTGAAAAAATAATTCCAAACGTGGCCAGAAAACCGGATAATTCGTAATAAAATTATATTAATATAATCATAAATTCTTATACAAGAAGATCTTAAATTAAATTAGCATATAGCCATTAGAGCAGTATCTTTCCAACGCTTTTGTACACATAACGTTAATAGCCTTAAATATACATAATAATCAAACATAACGTTCTAAGCAAAGACACGATTTAATTTCTTTTTAAGTTTTTTTTTGGCGATAGATATCACAGGTTACCAACGAATGAGATTATATCTAATATTGAATGGCATCGACCAACTTAATAGTAAAACTCAAAACTCCATTAGAAACTAAACTGTAAATATTATGACGAATTACAAACACTAAATTTAACTCTGAAAACACTTATCGTTAACCAAAACTTCGAACAAAGGGATGTACAGTATTTAATGTCCCTAGCATAGAAAACAAGATTATTTTTCAATATAATCACCTTGCACGTGAAGACACTTATTTCACCTATGTTCAAGCATAGCAACACCTTTCTTGAAAAACTCGGAGTCTTGATCACAGAAGAAGTGCACTGCGTCATCGATCTCAAATTTTGTTCCCCGAAGACTTCCTTTTAGTTTTGGAAATAAATAAAAATCACAGGGAATTGCATACATAGAAATAAGGCTTTTATGAACTGGGGCGTTGTCTTGATGAAAAAGAATTCCGCGTTACAGCTTTCCTCTTCTTTTTTCTTTAATGCAATGACGACGTTTTGTAACTAATTCTGCATACTATTTGTTACGTGTTCAGATGGGAAGTAGAGGAAAAGGGAAGAGTCCTCTACTCACCTGTAGATATTTCAGACAGCCGTCTAACCCAGAACGGTTAGGGCGGGGTTGACACAAGTTAGATGTTATTGTAGGCGCCAGAAGTCGCTCCCCAGAGTATATTTTACGTTATCCCGACTTCTGGATAAGCGATGTATGAGGAGGTGAGTAGGGAAATTTAAAGGGAAGGAAAACATAAACGGGGAAGAGAAAATAAGAGACTGCAGTAGCGTAACTCAAGAAGTCCAATATATTACACAAACAAACAAAAAAATTTTTGCGTTTGTATATACTCCACCCAAAGATATATCTAAGAAAAATAATAATGTACAAAAAATATGTATAGCGAAACAAACAAATGAAAATTAAGGAAGTAAAATGTTGGTCAACACGGTTACTACTTAAAATGAAAATAATGGTAACGTTCGCAAATTCAACAGGTTCTTTAAATTTAAGATCTAAGCGTTTCTCTTTCTACAATGAAAGACCTTTCATTTGTGTTGAACTGAAAGAAAAACATACAGGGAACGGTAGCAAACCGTTTTAAAATACAAAGAAACCGTAGTACATTTAAAGTATTCGTAAATCCTAGATTAGTTACCAAATTATTTATCAAAAGAAGGACAGTTCAGTTTGTCCCTGAATTTATTTAGTAACGGGGTTTATTTATCCCAGATACTGGAGCAAAAATAAAACCAAAAGAGAAGATAAACTGGCAACTGAACGTTCCCCAAAAGATTTAATATAAGTAGCAAAACGTTTAATTGACACTATAAATCATAAACAAGTAAAAAGGAACTTTACTTAATTCGTTCCAACAATTCACAAATAAGACCCTATATGTGTTAAATAAAATTACATATACGACGAAACCAAGTACGGTAAAAGTTAAAAGTATGTAACAGTTAAACCAGGTGGTAGCTAAACCACGTGTAAGTTAAATCAAAAGGAATGAATATTTAATAGTAGTAAAATGGTAGTTAAAATATCAAGGGTGCGGTCCAAAATTTATCAAACAGTATTATTATCAATATTATTATAAAGTGAACGTTATGGTGAGCACTTAAATATAAATTCAACGATAGTTACATCATTGCGTGTAGTAAATAGAAGCAGGTATAATTTTGATCAATTACGTTGATTTGCAAAGAGTGAAATTCATCTAAGGTACGTGAGATAATGCTGTAATTATACTAGTTGACTCCATGCTTTTATATTGTAGCGAGTAGCACGTTTTTTAATCAGTGTCGAGAAGTTCCACGTATAGCGACGATAAAGTATGTAATTAAGTTCATGCGGTAGATAATAATAACATTCTGACCTTTTGTAGAGTGTAAAGGATTACCCCAATGTAGTTGCAGAAGTAAAATTAGTGTAGACGAATCTCCGCAGCGTGAAGGTATTGGTAGAACGTCCACGAAATAAGTATGAATGTAACCTCCCGGTCTGATCACCTGTTCCGAGCAATCATGATCACAGAAGTATAGAACAGAACGTGCTAAATCCTAAAAATTGCTAAAAGGAGAAGGTAGGTAAAAATTACATAAAGTGAAATTTAAATCAATTGCCCCTAAGATTGTAGATTGTTTATTTATTGATTGCACGCCTTCAATCGCTAACAAAGAAAGTTATAATTTACTAACAAGAAAGAAAAATCTACGTTAGCTTACCCAATTTTATAACGAAAAACTCGTTGAAATCCGCAAGTTCTTGCGAGCAACAAAAATTTGTATAAAAAATGCGTTGTTGTAAATGTTTCTTCTGAGTTACATCCGATGTATCATCGTTTCGAGAAATTTTCAGAAGAAATTTGAAATTTTCCTAGCGTTGCAAAAATGACGATCCTTAGAAGGAAAGAAAGACGTAAGAATTCCTTTACAACTCAAAAATTGTTATAGATTGCTTTGTTATCGACAGATAACTTATAACACTATGTCCTAATATGCGGGAATCTATCAATAGTTTCATGAACTAACAATAATATGTTTTTGAATAGTCAAATACCATTGCGAGATTAGGCCATTGGAGTATAGAGGGCGTAACTATGAACTTTTCGTATAAGCAGATTCTTAATTTATTTTTGAAGAACACTTGTTATGACAACCAAAGAAAGCTATTGACGAAAATTATATTAGTAGATACGGAGTGTACCATTGGTTAAATAATTTACACATACAATATTTACCACGTTACATATTGACCAGTGATTGTGTGGCCACGTTCCAAAAATCTACCAGTAAAATTCCTTCGGCATCACAAAAAACTGTAGCCATTATATTGCCTGCTGAAGCCTCTACACGGAATTTGCGTGGAAGGGGAGATCCTAGATGATGACACTCCATACTTTATTATTTGTACTCGAAATCGAGGTGATGAATCCAAGTTTCATCAACTGTAACATAGCGATAGAGGAAACATTTAGGATTACGGTTAAACAAAGCTAAATTGGCTATTGAAGAAGTGACTCAAACGGTTTTGTTCGGTCGTCAACATTCGAGGTACTCATCTTGCTGACACCTTATGAAGCCCTAAATTGTCATTTATTATGGTTCCAATTGTACCGTTTGAAAGGCCTGTTATCTGCGCTACACGTCTTGTTATCAATTGACGATCTTCTCTGATCATGTCATTCACAAGATCAATGTTTTCTTGAGTACACGCAGAATGCGGCCGACCAGCACTTTTTTCATGTCCGCAGGTTGTTCTGTGGCATTCGAACGCTCGAAATTTGATGGGAAGCACACTAACCATAGCTGTATGAATTTCTTTAGGTGTTAAACCTTTCTTTTGTAGGTACTTGATGCCAGCATGAAGCTCCCTATTCCGTTTCCCAAAATCTTTGTGCAACCACTACTTTCAACTTGTACAACTTTAACACTATTAAAGCTCGACTAACAAAATTTGGCAATTTGTTTGTCAATAAAACAACAAAACAGATGCGGTTACTAGAGGCAACATATTTCAAAGTTATCTATGCTAGGGACAACAAATAGCTGGTATGTTTATTGTAACAAAAAATTTCTAAAAACTCGCAATGACCTGGTTATTATTACTGGTGATAAATTACAAAGAACAGTTATCATAAAATAAATTGATTATACAACTAAAATGGATGAACTCAAAGATATCAATACTATAAGATCAATAAAGATCCTACAAGCCAAATACAAAATCAAAACAATAAAATTTAAAAAAATGGCTGAACCAATGATATATTTATTTACAACACATATAAAAACCATTTGTCACAATAGTATTCCTAAAATGTCTAGTCTGTCAAAACAAAACTGTTTACAAAAATAATAATACATTTAAAAATTTTAACAACCAAACTAAAGTAAAGTACTTATCTTTTCTTGGTTTCTTAATAGTGTATTTTAAATTATACAATCTAAACGTTTCGATAACACTTACAGTTATCTTCGTCAGTAGTACTAGCTATTAAAATTAATTACAAGAAAAATTAAAGAACATTTAAGATCACCTAAAGATGTCTTCCGGAGTGTATAAGTTATGTTGTTCATGTGGAAAAGTATACATTGGAACCACAAAACGTAGCTTTGACACAAGATGTAAAAAATATGACATTTTGTAGATTGGGCCAACCTGAGAAGTCTGCGGTGGTTGACCATGCCTAAAATAATCTAAATCATGACATTCAATTTAATAATATGGAAATATTGTCAAGACAAACTAATTATTATGTTCGTTTACAACGTGAAGCTACTGAGATATATAAACACCCTAATAATTTTAATAGACAAGAAGAAAATCTCCGTTTAAATATTTTAACTTTTGGTATGTCTAGGTTTTTTGCTGTGTTTTTCCTAGACCTTGAAGCAAGTGCTTTACCAATTATACGTTAAATTACCACAGCACTGTAATTTAACACAAGTAGTTAAAGTTAAGATTAAAATTAAAAAATTACAACAAACGTTCTGCATTATGCTTTTCATTGTTAATAACATTTGCAATTAGCGATAAAGATATCTCTTTGTTAAATTTAACTGGATTATTTTATTTGATGTCATGTGTATATTTGTGAATGCTTCTATCATTTTGAAATTGAAGTTTTTCACAACTTGATTAAATTTTGTTAAATGTGTTTTTTGGTTGACATTTTTCATTGTTAGCTTTCGCCGTTAGAGAGTGTTCTAATTTGTCATCTTTAAGACAGTTTAACGATATTTAATTTTCAATGACCTAGTTATTCTTTACTAAAATTTAATTCTGCAGTTGGCTTTATACGTTTCTCGAACTGCAATATTAATTGCAGGCTGATGTTTATGTTTTAATTTTTCAACTTTGACAAAATTGTTTGCAACAACTTTAACAATTTTAATAGATATTAATACTGAAGATAACAGTAAGTGTTATCGAAACGTTTAGATTGCATAATTTAAAATACAACATTAAAAATCCCTCAAAAAAAAAACAAAAAAGACAAGTATTTTATTATGTGTGATAATGGTGAAAGTTTACATTTTCATAAACCGAACTAAAGATCCAGCAAACAAAATGCAGCTATCTAATGTAATACATAAAATAAAATGTAATTATTGTCCTGCAATTTACACTGAACAAACAAAACAAATCATAGATCAAACCAACAAAGTACATCATAAGAAACATGAATTTTAATACAAAAAACTAAAATAAATCTTTACAACCAAACTAAAGATCCAAGAAACGAAATTCAACTATTTAATGAAATTCATTAAATAAAATATAATAATTGTCTTGCAACTTACACTGGGCACACAAAACAAAATCTTGCTGATAGATTAAACTAGCATAGGTACATCACAGAAAACATGAATTGTAATACAAAAACTATAAAACAACTTTTAAAGATTTTACTCCCAAACTAAAGAGCCAACAGACAAAATGTAACTATCTAATGAGATCAATAAAATAAAATGTAATAATTGTCCTGCAACTTACACTCGGCAATACAAAATAAAATCTAGCTCAAAGATTAAACCAACATACGTACACCATAAAAACCGTGAATTTTAATACAATAAAATATAAAACTACTTTAACGGAACACGCTGATATAACAAGTGACAAATTTAATTTCCATGAAGCTTTAATCTTGAATAATGAACAAAATTTAAAAATGTCTTATCAAAGAAATTATTTACATACAAAAATCAGCATTCTATAACTTAGCAAATAGATATAGAATTTTTAAATTCTTTTAAAGTCTCTACAGTAATTTAATAATTTTTTTGTATCCACTTTTATTTGTACAAACAGTCTCGGTGGAGACTATAAATACAATTGATGTGTGCTTAATCTAGGACTAATCTAGGAGTAACATGTCATGTAGAGTAATGTCCCAGTGGACATTCTCTGTAGTACTTTAGAGATATGGCAATTTAGTTCTAGGCAAGTGACTAAAATCTGGTGGGAAGATCAGAAGGTTGGAATCGTTTAAGTCGTCTTGGCTCGTCTTCTTCTTGCAACAGGTTGTTTGCTAGCTCATTGGGGTGAAATGTCAGCTCCTTTCTCTAATTAGAGCCGAATCGAGTGATTTCTTCACGAACTGTAGGCAGTTTTAAGTCAGCATTTGGCACGTACCATGGGGCGTTGACAATAGATCTAAGGACTTTATTTTGGAAGCGCTGTAGAATTTCTATATTTGAGGTGCAGGTGGAGCCCAAATAGGGATCCCGTATGTCCAAATGGGTTTTAGGATAGTTTTGTACAATAAGAGTTTATTTTTGGTAGATAAGTTCTATTTCCTTCAAGCATCCAGTACATTTGATAAAATTTAGAACCCAGTTGTTTTCTATTAGTTAAAATGTGAGTACACCAAGTTAATCTTCGATCTAAATGTAGTCCGAGGTGTTTGACTACATCATTTTGAGGTATGGGTGTTACATTAAGTGTGACTGCAGGGCAGGTTTGTTTGCGAAGGGTGAAGGTGATATGAGTAGATTTAGTTGCATAACTTCCATTCTCCATTTTTTAACCAGTTTTCAAATAGATTTAGATGGGTTTGCAGATTTCTAGATGCAGAAATAGGGTCCTGATGTGATGCTAAAGAGTCGTGTCATCTGCATATGTAGCCGTGATTATATAATTTGTTTGAGGTAGGTCTGCTGTGTACAGTGAGTAAAGTGTGGGTCCTAAGATACTTCCTTGAGGAACTCCGGATTGCACAGGATAAAGATCCGTGTAGGCTATTTGATAGTTTCTTGAAATGTTCTGTCGGAAAGGTAGGATGCTAGGGTGAGTAGTATCGATGTGGGAGCAGGAGCTTAAGTTTGTATTTCAGTCCGAGGTGCCCAAGTTTACCAAATCCATGGCTTATATCGACAAAGGCTGCCGAGCAGTACCCGCGTTCTTCCATGTCAGTACGGATTTGCCTAGTTATTCGATGGACTTGTACCGTAGTTCCGTGTTGTATTCTGAAGCCAAACTGGTGTGAGGGTATAAGTTTGTGTTCTTCTATGATGTCGGTCAGTCGTTTAAGTATGAGTTTTCGAGTACTTTGAGAGGACTGGAAGAAGACTTATTGATCGGTAGGGCGTCGCTTCATTTGGATTTTTACCAGGTTTAGGGATCATTATGACTTGTGCTGATTTCCAATGGCATGGGAAGTTTCAAGTCTGAGAACAGCATTAAATATTTGTATCAATACTTTAATAAGTAATAAGTGAACTCTGCTTTCGTCATCAGGCTTAGTTCTGAGAAGGACTGTTTTCGCAATTGGGCCGAATTCATATGTTATGATTTTTCCCAAGCACTTGACTACTCTCAGATTCGAACTTTGGTACCTTTTACCTACAAGTCTGACACCTGTACCGCTGAGCCACTGAGTAATCCAACATATATTTTTTAAACTTTTCCGCGGTTGCGCAGTAGTTTATTGCGCATGTTGTGGCATAACCTATTGCGCAGGTGTACTGTGCTAAGTTCGTCACGACTACTGGGATCTATATGGGTTTCACTTTTACACTACCTTGACTTATTTGATTTTCTGCTAATGCGATGTATGCGGCTTCTTTGAGTGTCCGGCAAGTTGTATTCTGATCTTTTCACTCTCTGTATGTTATCCCATTGGATGCGGTAGTCTTCGTTCCAGACATTTTCGGCGATTCTTTATCTTTTGTTTCGCCATTTTGGACTTTGTTCTTCTGTACACAAGGGCAGAACAGAAAGAATCGGCGAACATGTTTGAACGAATACCATCGTATTCAATGGGATAACTACAGATAATGGCAAGGCGAGAATGCAACTGGCCCAAATCTTAAAGAAGCCAGATACATCGCACAAGCAGAAAATCAATAAGCCAAGCTAGTGTTGAAATGAAACCCATATGGATCAACAATGCGCGAAGAGCTTGTGGGATACACGTACTGTATAGGCGACGGTGCAACATGCGCAATAACTACTGCGCGACCACGAAAAGTTTAGTACACACACACACTATATATATATATATATATATATATATATATATATATATATATATATATATATATATATATATATAAGTTCTAAAATATATACTGGATTCTAATATGTCTGGAAGGGTTGTGGTAATAAGTAATAAGAGAGCAGTGTTAATTAATTAGGTAACAGGTATCTGGTCTGAATAATGGAGGTGTAAATGTGTCTGGTTGTGTACAAAGTGTATGTGAGTGTCAGGTTTGTTAATAATCAAGTGCAATGTATCTGGTAGAATTAGAAATTGTATGTTAAGGATCGGGTATATATAGGGAAAGGCTGGAGGAACAACTTATATCATTTTAGATAGTGATAGAGCAGTTGTGGAAGTAACTTGGAAATAAGTTTTAATAGGAATTATTTCTAGGAAAGGAAAATTCGTAAGGATCCATCTGGATTATTTCACTCTTCCGAAACGTAGCGCTATAAAAGCAAAAATTGTGGAAATAGGGCAATCAACTCAACTAATATGAAACCACAGATAGAACACTTATAATACAGAATTAACATGATCTCCTTCTTGTATTACAACCCACCCGGCTTTAATAATTTTTCAAACAATTTTCGAAATTACACATCCACCCTACCCATTTCAGCAATTATTGGTGACTTGGATGCCTGCCATATACCAAGTGGTCAAAATCCAAGTGGCGCCAAATAAAAACCTTACCGGTGTTTGTAAAAAATATGTATTAAAGCAATATCAAAAACAAATATGACATTTTTCGAAGATGCTTCCACTACGTTCTGGAAGCGCATCAATACCTGAGGAAAAAAAGTTCCTTTGGTCGTGGCAAAGGCACTTATGCACAACTAGAATAATTGCATTATCGCTTTAAATTTTTTTCCCACCTAATGCTCCTTCAGATGAACCGTGATAATCACTTGACGCATGACGCAAAGTCAGGAGGAAGAGAACCTGAGTATGTGGGAGTTTGTTCAAAATTTTTTGAGCTTTGTCTAAGAAAGGTATAAAGCATATATTATAATCCTACAGAACGGTTGCGACTTTAACTAGCAAAATAATTAGAATTTTTCCATTGTGTGGTCAGAATATTTACTATTTGCACTAGATTAGTATCAAGTTATTAAGTTATCAATTAAAGCAACAACATTTTTTTAATAATAGTAGGACGCCAGAATCCATAAAAGCTCAAAACATAAATAAGGAAAAAGGAAAAGCCGAAAGAAAATTTTAATTAGTATATACACAGAAACAGGTATGTAACAAACAAAATACACCCATGTACCACACGTACTTGGGGATGGTACATGGGTGTATTTTGTTTGTTACGGATCCTACCACAGTTCCAGTGTTCTACATTTTTCAAGAAACAGATATGAATAAGACAAAATTAACTACCTAATATATACTAGAGTAACCAGTAAATAAAATAAAATTAACTAAATAGATGAAACCCGAACAATTGGTTTAATCAGTTAATACATAATGAATGTAGAGTTATTAAAAAATAAACTTGTAGTTTAGGTAAGTTTCAAAATAATATCAATGTGTAACAAAATGTTACATAAACTATGACAATTAGTTTTGTTACCCAGAATAAATAAACGTTACTCAAAATAAAGTGATTACTTTAAAGGATTAATACAAACACAAATTCAGGTCGCAGTTACACACGATAGTGATCCAGATTAACACTACTTAAACGTACAGCAAGTGATCGTATAAAGTTTTAAAAGACCTCTACATAAAACTGTAACCATGTTTCAGTTTAAACAACGCCGCGAGATCTCAATATAAAATCCCCGGTACCACATGTGCTTGACTCACTGTCTACTAACAGTAAGGGAAAAAAGTAAACATTCGCGGTGCAGTTTTTTCCTAAAATGAAAGCTTAATAATAATTATAAACAAATGATACAGAAGCACAGTAATGTCAAAAGAAGTTTAGTCACCCAGACTAACAGTACCAAAAGTAACGGTTGTTATACGTCCAAACCGCACTAGGCGTCGTGTAGGCTTACTAATGTAAGCGGGTTGCCAAGCCAGCTAACAGGGAGATGGGCGTGGTCGAAATAATAAGTAAAATGGATGATTAATAAGCTCAAACACCTTACACTTATACTCAAATAGCTCAATTCGGGAAAATATGTCTCTAGGCGCCACCACAATCGAAACTTTGTTAATATAATTGTCTTAAGCTGGATGTTAATTAACCCTGCTTGATTGTGGAAAGTAGGATTGTGCTTACTCGGTAAACTCATATACGAAGGTTCTAAAACTTATCACTAAAATTTATCACTCAAATTCATTCAATGAACGGTAATTACTTTTTAAAATTCTTAACATGAACGATATCTTTTAAATTTACTTTACTCTTGAATCGTACTTGACATTCGTAAACTGTATAATTTCTCAAAACTCTTGTTATACTTAATGACTTTTTTAAGACAACAGCTGATCTGTTAATAGTGCATTGCTCTAATGAAACTGACATAAAAATTTTGTAATCAACCTGGCAAATATGAACTTTCAGGTTGTTCCTTAAATCTGAAAAATTAAAATCTACAAAGCTTGCTTTTAAAATTATCAAAACAAAATCACCAATTAAGTAAATGTTACATCTGTGGTTCATACCTGGTTAAATAAACAACAAAATAAAATTTAACGATAGATATATATTGACCTGCATAAAATAATCAAAAAAAAAACACAAATATTTACATAAATTACATCAGCGTGGTTGAAAATCAAAACCACACGTCACTACCAATTTCTGCAAAAATTCTTAATACTATCCAACCAACACAACATAATTCGAGAACGATTATCTTTTCGTTTCTAAGCTAATTAATATTTAATCACATTACACAAATGAAATAAACCAAAGAGATAATCGTGCTTTACTAAATTTTTAAAATACTTACATATAAACCTTACTTAAAATCGTCCATCAATCCTTGGCTTTTCTTTCTTCTTTCTTCCGTAAATTAATTATATGTAGTCCATTTGAACTGCTTAAAATTGCCTGAAGCACATTACAAAAGGCTCAACAAAACTTATTCCTCTGTGCACTCACGGTTAGTTCACTATGCACCAAACATGTAATAACGGTAAACGTTTGGTTGCCTCCTTAAAATTTCTAGCAACCTTTACACCAAATTACTCCCTTATACAAATAAAACTTTCAATGTCATATAACTTTACTTAAACTTTGGCTTAATATACAACGAACGCTTCGTTTACTTAACAGGTGGTCTCATAAATACTTTTAGCTGAATCTCGTTACAAAATCACGCGCTGCCCTTCACACTTTAACATAAAAACTGTTATCTTTATTCAAATCTGCTTACGCACTATTATTTTCTTGAAAATAAACAAACTAATTTTATCTTCAACTCCAATTTTAATTTATAGTTTTGTTTATGAATGTCTTTTTCAATTTATCCCCGGTTCGGGTTACGCAGTTATTTAAACAATTACTGCCTCATTAAAATTCACAAACATACTCCAACATCATCACAGTCTATCCCACACTAACTCGCGTGCGCGTCTCACCGAGCTCTCATCACAAGCCAAAAGCTAACTTAACTTCAACTCCCAACGACAACTCCTCTCGTCAATCTCTGACTTCCCTATTTATAACTTCAGTCATCCATCTTTAAACATGTCTTCCTTCCGCGTTATATTCTCCAATAATATTCACTCAAAATGTCATCGTTCTGATAGCTGCTTCCCTCTATACAAGCACGCGTGTAATTACAATACATCGCCATATTTGTTTTCACTTACAAATTTTACAATTACTTCATGAAGAAATCATTTTTCGTCATTACATTCATTCAGTGGCCATTCTGAATCATTACGCAACTTTTAACACCTATCTCCAACCTGCGCTCGATCTCGTTCCGCAACATTTGCAAAAATAAGTACCGTCTAATGTCTCAAATTCCATATACATACATTTATTCTCAAAACAATTGCACAACATTACAAAACTTTCTGAAATTAACACTTAAACACACCCAATCTTTCTCTACATATTTTCTAAAACATTCCACACTTATTCTTCACATTTTCTGACAAAGATTACTCCTTTTATCTTCAAACATTCCTTTCTTTATGGTAGCCAAACAGTAGCGATACAGTGGAAAGCATTATCGTCCCATGGACAAATTTCTCTTCACATTCACATTCATCAAAATCTAATTATTCCAACACTAAAGTCTTTATAGCATTCAAATACACGTATCTACATACATAATTATATTTCTCATAAATTTCCAGTGGCGTATCATACACCCACATACTTTATGCACATACACAAAAAAATTTTTTTTTCGTTCAAACTCAATACACTCGTGCTCAGAACACGTAATACACGTCATTATAACATCCTACATACAGGGTGCGTCATCGCAACCTGACACGGTATGTGAGACAATATTTTGTTAAAGTAAACTGACAGTGTCAGTGAAACAAATGTAATCTACTGCTTACGATTATTAAACATAAGTTAAACACATAATACATGAGCACAGAATACCAATACGAGTAGAGAGACGTTTAATCAAAGTTTTCAATAATGTTTTAGTTATACGATACAGTAATAAGCCATCAAGTACAGTTTGATGGTAAGTAGTAATAATATACAGTATGTCAACACCAATTTACACTGATTAAACAGCAATGGTTTGATTTGATAACACTGCCTAATTAATTTGATGAGTGACTGTTGGATTGCATACTAATCTTTCGGTTTAGAATATACCTCTGGAGAGATAAGCGACAGCCAGGTATAATTCAGCAAGGTTTGTAAGTAAAGTACCTTTAGTGGAAGCGCTCTTACACCATATCCAGATTGTCTCAATGTAACACGTAGGTAGAATTCCTACGTAGGTACGTTGTGTAAGATAGAAAATTTCAGATACAGGAAGAAAACTTCTGAAGCAATTCAAAGGATATAAGATCGGTATGTATTTAAAGAAAATATAATTAGCAACTTACTACGTTTTCCAAAAAATCCTTGAAAAGAAACCTTAGTGATTTTAAATTACAGTGAGGTTAAAAATACATCCTCAAAGTGAATGGGTTATGTTTCATTAATAAGAGCCAATAGCGTAACATACTGTTTTATCTAGAAGAAAATTATCAGCGCGCCGTTGTTTGAATTCTGAAACCAATTCTACGTCCATTTTAAAACACGTTTAAGCTTTGCATTTGACTTTGCCTAGTACATGCAGAAAATAAGAAGTATGGATTTCTGATTACCGGACGTTGAAGGTTAACTTTAGATACGTATCTTGACTTTAAGAAAAATAAAATTTCACCTCCTCTATAATTTATTCAGAATCTGTCACGTTTTGCTGAAAACTTGAAGAAAAAAACAGCTTTTTGGTAAAATGCATTAACATTATATACGGGTCTATAAGTTTTATGAAATGGACAACCAACGACTCACGAACTTTTGTTTTAAAATCTTTTATTTCATTCAGCATTTCATTCATAGGGATATTAGTATATCAAAACTTTGAAATGTGTCTAGATAAAATCATTATACATGAAAAGAAACTTACTTAGAAGACTTTTTCCAATAAAATAGCGAAGTGTGGCACTCTGACGTATAAAACTTCGATTATAGGAAAAATATTGCGAAAAAAATATATTTTTTTATTAGTCCTTCACTTTTGCTTAGTGTTTCAAAACATTTCAATGTTCAGATAAAATTAATGGTTTATAAGTTGGTATGCTAGGAATTAATTTAATGACTGAAGAAGCAAATATGCCGTTATAACTATAAACATTAAGAATTATTGATGTATAAGAAGTTAATGTATTTTGTGGGGTTTATTGAAACCTGACATTTTTCAATACAAATTATTATTACATTAAGGGTTTCCTCGAAAATAAAGAATTATAAAAAATGTACATATTAGTACATAGGAATTTGTAGGCGTTTGTAAAATCGGAAAGTGCTGCTAAAATCTCTCCGACGCGGACAGGGTTGTGACTCATTTACAGCTAAAATTGTAGTACATAACATTACTAGCAAGGTAAAAAGGGTTTTACTGGCGGACAGAAAGACATAACTGGCGAGCGGAAGGCAAGCCAGTTACCTTCAGGGGCCAGTAAAACCCGTTATAGTACTACAAGAAGGCCCTTGAGAACGCCTCAGGCTATTGACTAACAAAGCATCACTTGTTAAACCAGTTTAAGTATACATAAATCGCCCGAGACGATTTCAAGAGCCTTCGTGTCGTACTATACTTTGCGTGTATTATTATAAAATTTATTTGTTACTCATTCATGACGCAAACAGAACACAATTTTCGAATGTAAATAATGCTACTAATTTGTGAAACTGACAGTTAACTTGCATAAATGTCTCGTTACCTTTGAAATCATTACTCTGACAACCGGTGTCTCCAACTTGTAAAAAATCAACAACTTTGATCTTTAACCTCTACATTTTTAACTAGTAGCTAGCTTGTTAAGATAGACTTTGAACGGGAATAAGCTGCCTTGATAAATTGACATTTACAAATGAGTAACAAATAAAATCTTTTATTTGTTACTCATTTGTAAATTTTCACCCAAAGTATAATTCACCATAAACAAAAATTCCACCATAAACAAAAACCCCATGGGAGAGAATAACGTAATTTTTTGAATATTAAATCTAATATAAATTACGAAGGGTTTTCAGGTGGCGCTGCTTCTCGATAATTGCTAAGTTTATGATACCCATAATATCTGGGTGCTGACCGAATATCATACAAAATACCAATAACAAATATTCTAGCCTGCCGGGTGATAATGGCACAATCCCGTAATCAAGTTAACTCTTAAACAAGCAGTTATTTGCCATAATTCATCCCCTTAACAAATTTTACAGCTCTGCTCAAGATGGTCGTAGCAAAAGAGAACTTATCACCCAAAGGTGACGGAAAGTTGACCTATATCAGAAGATAACAATTTCAAATGTGCCTTTTTGTGGCCAATAAATTTAAGTAGAATATCAGATGACTGTATTATCTTATTACAAATTACAGAAACCTGTAAGTAGTAGACGGGCACCTCGCCTTTCACTTTTTGTGACGTCATTTGACCTTGGGGATTTCCGATGACGTAATTAGGTCTGGGAATTTCTGATGACGTAATTCAGCTTGGGGATTTACGGTGACTACGCTTTTCACTTTTGACTTTGAGAAAGTTGTTTACCTTGAGAAACTGGTTTGATTTTTGGGCTGGCGTTGGACCCGGACCTGCGCGGGAAATCTGATATTTGAATAAGGCTCCTAATGCTATTTCATAAGACAAGTGTAGCCCCCCTTGATGGGAAATAGTGGACCCCAGTAGTATAGCTATACGGATCCTGGAGCACTTTTGTCACTAGATTTGTCACCAGATCTAGGAAAAAGTCACTAGAAAAGTTACTAGATTTCAAGGTCGGTAACATTGCCTATTTTAAGGCTGAAGACCACAAGTGTGTAATCCTCTTCAAGGTCATGCTTGCACGAGTCCTTCAAGGTCACTAGAAAAGTTACTAGATTGTTGATTGTCCTGAAGGTCATTGCCCTCAAGCAAGTCTATGCATGTTTCGAGGCCGCGCCCTATTCTGGAAACAAAGGGGCCCATTGTTTAAAGTCTATGCTTTCAAGGTCAGAGAAAAAAGACGATCTATTATTTTGGCTGAGTCATTCTAGGAAATCAATAACAAAGGCGATGCATTGTTCAAAGTCTATGCTTTCAAGGCCACATGAAAGAACAAAGACTATCTCTTGTACCGTTAGAAATAGATTGTTATATCAATTCTAGGAAATCAAGAAACGCTTCAAAGTCTATGCTTACAATTTTCAAGGTAAAAGAACAAAAGCGATTCATTCTTCTGGTCGAGTTATAAAATAAATTGTTATCTCAATTCTGAGAAATCAATAACAAAGGCGACGCTTCAAAGTCTATGCTTATAATTTTCAAGGTAAATGAACAAAGACGATTCATTGTTCAGTTAGAAATAGATTGTTATCTAAATACATCTCTTTCGAGAATAAAGATGATCCATTGTCAACGATTTAAAGTTTATGCTTAGAAGGTCACACCTCTGCAAAGACGATCCATTCATCTCAATTCTAGGAAATCAAGAGCCCTGAGGTGCATGTTTCAAAGCCACGCCATCTAAACAGGTGGCGTTCCCTAAACAGGTAGCCGTTTCCTAAAACAGGTAGCCGTTTCCTAAAAACAGGTACCGTTTCCTAAAACAGGTACCGTTTCCTAAAACAGGTAGCCGTTTCCTAAAACAGGGGTCCGTTTCCCAAAACAGGTAGCTGTTTCTCAACCGTTTCCGAAAAAGGCGATCTATTGTTCAGGTCGAGATTCAACATCTCAATTCCAGGAAATCAAGAAGGAGGTCCATTGTTCAAAGTCTATGCTTACATTTTCAAGGTCACATGAAAGAACAAGACGATCTATTGTTATGGATGAGTCATAGCTTCTAAAATTCTAGAAATCAAGAACAAAGATGCATTGTTCATCGTTCAAAGTCTATGCTTATAATTTTCAAGGTTATGAGAAATGAACAAAGACGATTCATTGTTCTGGTTGATTTATAAAAATAGATTGTTATCCTTCGATTCTAGAAATCAGTTTTCAAGAACAAAGGTGATTCATTGTCAACGATTACAAGGTCACACCTCTGAGAAATGAACAAAGACGATCCATTGTTCTGTTATTTTAAAAATAAATTGTTATCTCAATTCTAGGAAATGAAGAATAAAGGGGTCCATTGTTCAAAGTCTATGCTTACAATTTTCAAGATGAGAGAACAAAGACATTCCATTGTTCAGGTTGAAAATAGATTGTTAAATACACTTCTATTCTAGGAAATCAAGAACAAAGACGATTCATTATTCCATTAGAAATAGATTGTTATCTCAATTCTAGAAATCAATAACAAAGGCGATGCATTGTTCAAAGTCTATGCTTACAATTTTCAAGGCCACATGAAAGAACAAAGACTATCTATTGTTCTAGTTGATTTATAAAATAGATTGTAAATACATCTCTTTCAAGAATAAAGGTGAACCATTATCAACGATTTAAAGTTTATGCTTATAAGGTCACTCCTCTGAGAACAAAGACGATTCATTGTTCAGTTAGAAATAGATTGTTATCTCAATTCTAGGAAATCAAGAACAAAGACGATGCATTGTCAACGCTTCAAAGTCTATGTTTACAAGGCCACATGAGAGAACAAAGATGATTCATTGTTTTGGTTGAGTCATAGCTTCTGAAATTCTAGGAAATCAAGAATAAAGGGGGCCCATTGTTCAAAGTCTATGCTTACAATTTGCAAGGTAAAAGATCAAAGACGATTCATTGTTTTGGCTCTGTCGTAGCTTCTAAAATTCCGAGAACAAAGACGATGCATTGTTCAGACTGATTAGGTCATCTAACAAGTAAAATATTTTTATAAGACTACCACAATATACAGATAAAAATCGATTTAAGTATTATGGGATATAGTCACTTTTGTAAAACCTCTGCTGGAGCATATCTATTTACTATTTGTTTTTCACATTCAATTTCCTTCAACTGATTCTCGTTTAATGCGGACCACCATCTTTCCTAATAGGTTCATTATATTGTATACTAGCCATACATTCAGCTTCCCTTAAAGTCTTCATATCAGGATCTACTTTGAGACATTGTTCGAGACTTATTACAAACCTACGCAAGCCCTGAGGTGCATGCTTCAAGGTAAGCAATGTCACGCCTCCCAGTGCCCTCAAGTGGTCTAAACAGCTAGACGTTTCCTAAAACAGGGCCGTTTCACAAAACAGGGGCCCGTTTCCAAAACAGTCCGTTTTCCAAAACAGACGGCTGTTTCTCAACACAGGTAACCGTTTCCCACCAAGGTTACACGAGAGAACATAAGCGTTCTGATTCCTAAAAATAGATTGTTATCCAGCTACCACCCCACCTCAATTTTAGGAATCAAGAATAAAGGAGGTCCATTGTTCAAGCCGACGGTTCAAAGTCTATTCTTACAGTTTTCAAGGTCACACTATGAGAAATGAACAAAGACGATCCATTATTCCGTTATTCTAAAAATAGATTGTCATCTAAATACATCTCAATTCTGGGAAATCAAGAAACGCTTCAAAGTCTATGCTTATAAGGCCACACCTCTGATAACAAAGGCGATTCATTGTTGAGTCATAGCTTCTGAAATTCTGAGAACACACAGACGATGCATTATTCAGACTGATTAGGTCATCTAACAAGTAAAATATTTTTTATAAAACTTATAATTTATTAACCACAATATTCATCTATATATAGATAAAAGATCGATTTAAGTAAATATACATATTATGGGAAGTTTGATGTACTTAACATTTTGTAATACCTTTGCTGGATCATATCTATTTTATTTATTATTTGTTTTCACATTCAATTTCCTTCAACTGATTCTCGTTTAATGTGGTCCACGATACATCATCATCTTTCCTAATAGGTATTTTCATCGCTTCATTATAATGTTTACTGGCCATACATTCAGCTTTCCTTAAGCCTTCATATCAGGATCTGTGATCCTTTTACTTTGAGACATTTTCCGTGACTTATTACAAACCTACGTCTCTTAAACTTATATGCAAAACACAAATTAAAATCTTTTAATTATACAGTTACGTAAATTTCAAAGTTAATTCCGAGAAATCTATTTTCAAGGTGATCCAACCTTACCTGACTATCAAATAGATTGTCAATGGCTACTATAAATTTTCCAGGTCCTACAAATCAACCTACAGAGGTATCCTGATATATGACCGGTAAATCTATGGAGGATGCCGGTTGAAGCAACATCTTGATACGCTGCTTCTAAAATTTTAGGTTGTCCGCGAAATCTCAAAGGGGTCCATTGTTCAAAGTCTATGCTTACAATTTTCAAGGTCACATGAGAAATGAACAAAAGTGATTCATTGTTTTGGTCGAGTTATAAAAATAGTTTCATCTAAATACCCTTCGATTCTAAGAAATCAACTTTCAAGAACAAAGGCGATGTATTGTTCAAAGTCTATGCTTACAAGGTCACACCTGAGAAAAGAACAAAGGCGATCCATTGTTCCATCATAATTTTTAAAGATGATTATTATCCAAACCTCAATTCTAGGAAATCAAGAACAAAGGCGATCCATTGTTCAACTCGATGCTTCAGGGATATATAAGTAACAGTGAGATCAGTCGGTTAGTAAGTTGTTAAACATGGAATTAGCAGGGTTAAACCAAAGCACCTATTGCAAACTCTATAAAATACATGTGACCTAGAGATATCGAAAAATATAAAGTTATTAATGTTACAGTAATCAATACAAGTATGGTGAACGTATAGTGTTAGAAACAGAGGAGTTTAAATGTGTTTTACCTCAGCGCTTTTACGAGTATTTCAAACAAGAAGAAAATCGAATTGAAGAATTTAAAACGATGCTAAACACAAAGGATGTATTCATGAGTAGTCTTGCAGTCGGAAAACGATAAACATAACATTTAGTGCATCCAACCGTATGTAAACATGCTCATTTCGAAATTAGTGTTTAGTTGTAAAAGTCATGCAACAGATAAAATCACTCCTGGAACGATGTTTACTGCCGGATACTTAATACCACTGTAATAACAATATGATGATTAAAAATAAATACTGTTGTTAATATGGTGTTCTTTTTTATGACACGTAGATATCACCAGCCACCATTTGTCAAGGTCACGTCATATAACTATTCAGGAAATAATTTTCATGGTCCCAATCCTGTTCAATCCATATTTTAACCCCGAATGCAACTGATGCATCTATATAGGGATGAATAATTTTACGGTAAACCTAAAGTGCTGTGAAGAGCAATTAGATATTAGTCAAAGTTATGTGCGGTTTAACTACATGCGTTCTTGTGCATTTAAATTCTAAAATTGTGTTTTGAAAATTGTGCATATGTTTTGCGGGTCACTACAGAGACAATGATTGTAATAGTTGATGTACAGGGATTCAAAACGGCAAAACATGTATTTACCCAAAGAGCTAGCAATATACAATGGAAATCAAGCTGCCCATTTTGTGTTCAAACCACCATTTCCTTGGCACCTCTTAGATGTAGATTTCAACGACAAGCTGTTTAGTTAATCAATAATCATCACTGCATCAAATGGGGATCTGGATATACCTCTACACATCTCTTTCCACATATACTTCGTGAACTAATATCGGTAACAGATGATGTGTACGTTAAAGGGCGAGAAAAAGCCGATTACATTCGAAAATATTGAGACAGTCAGTTATAGAAATTGAAGAGCAACCATCTTTACCCAAAATGAAAACAACTTGTTTCTCATACACAAACCACCTGTAATTGTGCTTTAACGAATGTACACTTTTATATAATAACTATGTAAGACAATATCAGTAAAAGGTTCATAAAATGTGTGCTTACAAGTAAAGGGGAAAAGTTGTAATATTTACAATAAAATGCTATTATTTTAAGTGTATTATTTTATGTAAAAGCCCTCGATGCAAACTATTTCTCAGGTTATAACCAGCCTATCCATCTAGGTTAACAAGTCAACTTTTAACATTCCTTGAGGTAAATTCTGAAACAGCAAATAAGAGTTCCTATTATGAATTTTAAAATAGAATCAGTTCGTGGAAACAAGAGGTTGTTGTCTATGCTGAATGTTTATCAAGGTTCCTGTATTGGCTAAACGTTATGCTTATCTGGTTGTTGGAAATTCTAAGGTCTCCAAGAAATTTTCAAGACCATATGTCCTACAGGCCGATCTTACCCGACATCATCCGATCGAAATGTAGGAAACCTGCAGGACAATCTAAACGAGTCATGGAAACAAGAAGGGGTCTATGCTAATAAGCGTGGGCTCATTATGGTCCGCCAGGATGTTCCCCAAGACAGATAACCGTTTCCCAAAACAGGAGCCTTCACTCAACACAGGTTTTCCTCCAGAGCCATTAATCATAGCTGAGGCTGACCAATTCTAAACGAATCATGGAAACAAGAAGAATGATGGGGTCTATGCTAATAAGCGTGGCTCATATGGTGCCAGGATGTTAAATACAGATAACCGTTTAAAACAGGCCGTCTACAACACAGGTTTTCCAGAGCCATTAATCATAGCTGAGGCTGACCAATTCTAAACGAATCATGGAAACAAGAAGAATGATGGGGTCTATGCTAATAAGCGTGGGCTCATATATGGTCCGCCAGGTTGAGGCAGTTAAATACAGATAACCGTTTAAAACAGAGCCGTCACTCAACACAGGTTTTAGAGCCATTAATCATAGCTGAGGCTGACCAATTTAAACGAATCATGGAAACAAGAAGTCTATGCTATAAGCGTGGGCTCATACTATGGTGAGTTAGGCAGTTAAATACAGATAACCGTTTAAAACAGACCGTCATAACACAGTTTTAGACAATTAATCATAGCTGAGGCGGACCAATTCTAAACGAGTCATGGAAACAAGAAGTTATGCTAAAAGCGTGGGCTCATATTATGGTGCCAGGATGTTACAAATACAGATAACCGTTTAAAACAGAGCCTCATAACACAGATTTTCAGAGCTATTAATCGTATTAAATTGAACTAGGTCAAAACATGGAATCTGGTCGTGTTAAATCAATTCGTGGGAAGGTCCAAGTATAATTTTAGAAATCTGAAAGCAGAACTAGTTTTATATCATACAAGCTAATCACCTGCCTTGAGGGTTTATGGGCTAAGGTGGTAGTTTCTATAAATCACCTACTTTTATAAGTAACTTTTAATAGTTATAGGTACTGTGTTAACAGGCTTATCATCTAGGGATGCAATTCTGAAGAAAATGGTGAATTCTGCGTTGTTTTGAAGAAGAAGCTAGAATGAAAGTAGTGTTGGCAACCATGATTGTTAGGTTTAAAAGTCCCCATTGTGTGCACAGTAGACTCTTGATTAGCAGCAATGACGAAAGTAAGTACGTAAGGTAGAAAGTACAGAAAAAGCAGTAAGTGTGGAGGAGCGAAAGAAGAGGTTGGAGACATTAATAAAACAAGTAAAAGAAATAAAACTCGATTTGGAGTGTTATATAGTGAAAACAAAAATGATGAAGCTGCGTATTAGCAATATGTAAAATAGTGTAGTAAAACATGAAATTTTGGGAAGGATGAGTTTAAATACCTATTTTAAAGAAGAAGAAAAGACGCTGCTATGTGTTGTTATAAGTATCTCACAATTGTATTAGGTTTAAGTAACTGTATCATTAAAAATAAAGACTTTAAAAGTTAAAGAGACGGTTTTCGGTATTCTCTTCTCCCATAATGGTTCCTTATTGGCTCTGCATATCTAGGCGCGGTTCGATATCCACCTTTACCGAAATCTCCCATAAGGAAATGGAACCCTGCCGTACGTTGGGCTTTAAATTGGCCTATATACAACGTATAAAAGAAGATTTATTGGAAAAGATCAATGGCAGTAAAATGATCCTAAATAAAAGCAATTTACTGGTTTTAATGCAGATCGTTATTGTTTTTAATCATTAAATGGCGCATGTGAACTAAAATTTATTAGTAAAGCGTTATAATGAAAAATACAATGACTTTCCTTTGTATAAGGAGATTTAAATTGATTTTTTTGCAAGAACCTAAAAATTAAATGTCAGCCCTATTCCTAAATTGGCTACCCTTGGACTTAAAAGAGTAAACAGTGACAGCTTGCAGTATAGAAATGGAGTTAATTTGATGTAATTTTTATATAAAGGTTAAGAAAATCGATTTATAGTTTTAATGTTGCAGGATAAGGAGACCTGACTGTTTTTATATGAATAGTTTTCATTGTGTTAAAGGGGATACAATAGGCTTGCATTCATACAGAGCCATTCGTATTTGGATAACGTGTGCAATGTTTTTTGTTAAGATGTTGCTTAAATAACATTTGTAAACACGCTTTTAATTATATCATTGTCTATACATATTTTTAGACAATGATTATATGTAAAATCTACTTTAGTATACTTCATTGAATTAGATAATTTAAAGCTTACATAAGGTTTTATATACATTAAAAGAGTAACCTTTTACTATGCATTCCTTTAATGAACGTTTTTTTTTTGAATTAATAACAATAATAAATTGATAATATAATTCCTATTCCCTAACCATGGCCATATTAACTTTTATAGATTACCCTCTACCTAAAAGTGTTTCTTGATTCAGTCGTATGCATTTTAGTTGTTTCAAGCTTAAGAATATTTCCATTGCTAATATATCATTCAACTAATCATACAGCTAGGACAATTTATGTCTTAGTTACTGTCCTGGTATACTTTTGGTGCCTTACCGATAATGTAATATATATAGAATTTTACTTATTGAAATAAAAATATCCTGAAAACTTTTATTTATCTGCTACATTTGTAAAAAGTACTAGGTTGGAAGCAAGTGTCACACAGATAAATGTTTGCTGATGTAGTAAGATGATATCAACATAAGGTCAAAGAAACGTAAGGTGGTTAAAGAGCTGTGTTTTAGTAAAGGAATGTGTATAACAATATATGTTTATATTAATAAAAAATGTTTATTCTAGATTATTTATCCTAACTACATATCTCTAGACCATCAATAAAATTTCGCAATCTTTTAAATAGAATAAAATGAGATGTAAGTATATAGATGTTACACTTCTAGGTTTTGTAATGTAGTTAGCAGTTGTTGAGTTGTTTCTTTGCTCAGTCTAATGTCTTCTAATTGCTTGACCCTGAAAGGTAGAATCCCCCCACGCCTTGAAAATTTTATTTAGTACTCCTGAGAATTGGTTTATAAGAATTAACACCTTAGCTCAGCCAAGAACCTTGAGAAATATACGTAAGCAATGTGTATGATGGCCTTGGGCAATACAACCTTGAAGCGTCGGCAATGGATCCTTTTTGTCCTTGATTTCCTAGAATTGAGCCTGAAATGATTTCTTAGCAATTATGACTCAGCCAAAACAATGGATCGCATTTGTTATTAGAGATGTGACCTTGAAAGCATAGACTTTGAACAATGGATCGCCTTTGTTCTTGATTTCTCAGAATGGGGGTAGCTGGATAACAATCTATTTTTTTTATAACTCAACCAAAACAATGAATCGCCTTTGTTCTTTTCTCAGAGGTGTAAACATTTTTTAAAAATTACATGCAAGCCTATTGTATCCCCTTTAACACAATGAAAACTATTCATATAAAAAGTCAGGTCTCCTTATCCTGCAACATTAAAACTATAAATCGATTTTCATAACCTTTTATATAAAAATTACATCAAATTAACTCCATTTCTATACTGCAAGCTGTCACTGTTTACTCTTTTAAGTCCAAGGGTAGCCAATTTAGGAATAGGGCTGACATTTAATTTTTTAGGTTCTTGCAAAAAAAAAATCAATTTAAATCTCCCTTATACAAAGGAAAGTCATTGTATTTTTCATTATAACGCTTTACTAATAAATTTTAGTTCACATGCGCCATTTAATGATTAAAACAATAACGATCTGCATTAAAACCAGTAAATTGCTTTTATTTAGGGATCATTTTACTGCCATTGATCTTTTCCAATAAATCTTCTTTTATACGTTGCATATAGGCCAATTTAAAGCCCAACGTACGGCACGGGTTCCATTTCCTTATGGGAGATTTCGGTAAAGGTGGATATCGAACCGCGCCTAGATATGCAGAGCCAATAAGGAACCATTATGGGAGAAGAGAATACCGAAAACCGTCTCTTTAACTTTTAAAGTCTTTATTTTTAATGATACAGTTACTTAAACCTAATACAATTGTGGGATACTTATAACAACACATAGCAGCGTCTTTTCTTCTTCTTTAAAATAGGTATTTAAACTCATCCTTCCCAAAATTTCATGTTTTACTACACTATTTTACATATTGCTAATACGCAGCTTCATCATTTTGTTTTCACTATATAACACTCCAAATCGAGTTTTATTTCTTTTACTTGTTTTATTAATGTCTCCAACCTCTTCTTTCGCTCCTCCACACTTACTGCTTTTTCTGTACTTTCTACCTTACGTACTACTACTTTCGTCATTGCTGCTAATCAAGAGTCTACTGTGCACACAATGGGGACTTTTAAACCCTAACAATCATGGTTGCCAACACTACTTTCTATTCTAGCTTCTTCTTCTCAAAAACAACGCAGAATTCACCATTTTTCTCGGGGTCAGAATTGCATCCCTAGATGATAAGCCTCGTTAACACAGTACCTATAACTATTGGAAAAGCTACCCTTTACCCTAAAAGTAGGTGATTTATAGAAACTACCACCTTAGCCCATAAACCCTCAAGGCAGGTGATTAGCTTTGTCTATGATATAAAACTAGTTCTGCTTTCAGATTTCTAAGAATTATACTTGGACCTTCCCACGAATTGGGATTTCTAACCCCTCACGACCAGATTCCATGTTTTGACCTAGTTCAATTTAGCCTCCATCACGATTAATAGCTCTGCAGGGGAAATCTGTGTTGAGTGACGGCTCCCCTGTTTTGGGAAACGGTTATCTGTATTTGTGGGAACATCCTGGCGGACCATAATATGAGCCCACGCTTTTTAGCATAGACCCCCTTCTTGTTTCCATGACTCGTTTAGAATTGGTCCGCCTCAGCTATGATTAATTGCTCTGGAGGGGAAACCTGTGTTGAGTGACGGCTCCCCTGTTTTGGGAAACGGTTATCTGTATTTGGGGGAACTGCCTCAACCTGGCGGACCATAGTATGAGCCCACGCTTTTTAGCATAGACCCCTTCTTGTTTCCATGACTCGTTTAGAATTGGTCCGCCTCAGCTATGATTAATGGCTCTGGAGGGGAAACCTGTGTTGAGTGACGGCTCCCCTGTTTTGGGAAACGGTTATCTGTATTTGGGGGAACTGCCTCAACCTGGCGGACCATAGTATGAGCCCACGCTTATTAGCATAGACCCCATCATTCTTCTTGTTTCCATGATTCGTTTAGAATTGGTCAGCCTCAGCTATGATTAATGGCTCTGGAGGAAACCTGTGTTGAGTGACGGCTCTGTTTTGGGAAACGGTTATCTGTATTTGGGAACATCCTGGCGGACCATAATGTGAGCCACGCTTATTAGCATAGACCCCATCATTCTTCTTGTTTCCATGATTCGTTTAGAATTGGTCAGCCTCAGCTATGATTAATGGCTCTGGAGGAAACCTGTGTTGAGTGACGGCTCCCTGTTTTGGAAACGGTTATCTGTCTTTGGAACATCCTGGCGGACCATAATGTGAGCCCACGCTTATTAGCATAGACCCCTTCTTGTTTCCATGACTCGTTTAGTATTAGTCCTGCAGGTTTCGGCTACATTTCGATCGGATGATGTCGGGTAAGATCGGCCTGTAGGACATATGGTCTTTGAAAATTTCTTGGAGACCTTAAGAATTTCCAACAACCAGATAAGCATAACGTTTAGCCAATACAGGAACCTTGATAAACATTCAGCATAGACAACAACCTCTTGTTTCACGAACTGATTCTATTGTTAAAATTCAGTAATAGGAACTCTTATTTGCTGTTTCAGAACTTTACCTCAAGGAATGTTAAAAGTTGACTTGTTAACCTAGATGGATAGGCTGGTTATAACCTGAGAAATAGTTTGCATCAGAGGGCTTTACATAAAATAATACACTTAAAATAATAGCATTTTATTGTAAATATTACAAACTTTTCCCCTTTACTTGTAAGCACACATTTTATGAACCTTTACTGATATTGTCTTACATAGTTATTATATAAAAGTGTACATTCGTTAAAGCACAATTACAGGTGGTTTGTGTATGAAAGAAACAAGTTGTTTTCATTTTGGGTAAAGATGGTTGCTCTTCAATTTCTATGACTGACTGTCTCAATATTTTTCGAATGTAATCGGCTTTTTCTCGCCCTTTAACGTACACATCATCTGTTACCGATATTAGTTCACGAAGTATATGTGGAAAGAGATGTGTAGAGGTATATCAGATCCCATTTGATGCAGTGATGATTATTGATTAACTAAACAGCTTGTCGTTGAAAGTCTACATCTAAGAGGTGCCAAGAAATGGTGGTTTGAACACAAAATGGGCAGCTTGATTTCCATTGTATATTGCTAGCTCTTTGGGTGTAAATACATGTTTTGCCAGTTTTGAATCCCTGTACATCAACTATTAATCATTGTCTCTTAGCGTGACCCCAAAACATATGCACAATTTTCAAACACAATTTCAAATTTAAAATGCACAAGAACGCATGTGTAGTTAAACCGCACATAACTTTGACTAATATCTAAGCTCTTCACAGCACTTTAGGTTTACCGTAAAATTATTCATCCCTATATAGATGCATCAGTTGCATTCGGGTTAAAATATGGATTGAACAGGATTGGGACCATGAAAATTATTTCCCTGAATAGTTATATGACGTGACCTTGACAAATGGTGGCTGGTGATATCTACGTGTCTTAAAAAGAACACCATATTAACAACAGTATTTATTTTTAATCATCATATTGTTATTACAGTGGTATTAAGTATCCGGCAGTAAACATCGTTCCAGGAGTGATTTTATTGCTGCTTGCATGACTTTTCACAACTAAACACTAATTTCGAAATGAGCATGTTTACATACGGTTGGATGCACTAAATGTTATGTTTATCGTTTTCCGACTGCACAGACTACTCATGAATACATCCTTTGTGTTTAGCATCGTTTTAAATTCTTCAATTCGATTTTCTTCTTGTTTGAAATACTCGTAAAAGCGCTGAGGTAAAACACATTTAAACTCCTCTGTTTCTAACACTATACGTTCACCATACTTCGTATTGATTACTGTAACATTAATAACTTTATATTTTTCGATATCTCTAGGTCACATGTATTTTATAGAGTTTGCAATAGGTGCTTTGGTTTAACCCTGCTAATTCCATGTTTAACAACTTACTAACCGACTGATCTCACTGTTACTTATATATCCTGAAGCATCGAGTTGAACAATGGATCGCCTTTGTTCTTGATTTCCTAGAATTGAGGTGTGTGGATAATAATCTATCTTTAAAATTATGATGGAACAATGGATCGCCTTTGTTCTTTTCTCAGAGTGTGACCTTGTAAGCATAGACTTTGAACAATACATCGCCTTTGTTCTTGAAAGTTGATTTCTTAGAATCGAAGGGTATTTAGATAAGAAACTATTTTTATAACTCGACCAAAACAATGAATCACTTTTGTTCATTTCTCATGTGACCTTGAAAATTGTAAGCATAGACTTTGAACAATGGACCCCTTTGAGATTTCGACAACCTAAAATTTTTAGAACAGCGTATCAAGATGTTGCTTCAACGCATCCTCTATATAGATTTACCGGTCATATATCAGGATACCTCTGTAGGTTGATTTGTAGGACCTGGAAAATTTATAGTAGCCATTGACAATCTATTTGATAGTCAGGTAAGGTTGGATCACCTTGAAAATAGATTTCTCGGAATTAACTTTGAAATTTACGTAACTGTATAATTAAAAGATTTTAATTTGTGTTTTTGCATATAAGTTTAAGAGACGTAGGTTTGTAATAAGTCACGGAAAATGTCTCAAAGTAAAAGGATCACAGATCCTGATATGAAGGCGTTAAGGAAAGCTGAATGTATGGCCAGTAAACATTATAATGAAGCGATGAAAATACCTATTAGGAAAGATGATGATGTATCGTGGACCACATTAAACGAGAATCAGTTGAAGGAAATTGAATGTGAAAACAAATAATAAATAAAATAGATATGATCCAGCAAAGGTATTACAAAATGTTAAGTACATCAAACTTCCCATAATATGTATATTTACTTAAATCGATCTTTTATCTATATATAGATGAATATTGTGGTTAATAAATTATAAGTTTTATAAAAAATATATTTTCTTGTTAGATGACCTAATCAGTCTGAATAATGCATCGTCTTGTGTTCTCAGAATTTCAGAAGCTATGACTCAACAATGAATCGCCTTTGTTATCAGAGGTGTGGCCTTATAAGCATAGACTTTGAAGCGTTTCTTGATTTCCCAGAATTGAGATGTATTTAGATGACAATCTATTTTTAGAATAACGGAATAATGGATCGTCTTTGTTCATTTCTCATAGGTGTGACCTTGAAAACTGTAAGAATAGACTTTGAACCGTCGGCTTGAACAATGGACCCTCCTTTATTCTTGACTTCCTAAAATTGAGGTGGGTGGTAGCTGGATAACAATCTATTTTTAGGAATCAGAACGCTTATGTTCTCTCGTGTAACCTTGGTGGAAACGGTTACCTGTGTTGAGAAACAGCCGTCTGTTTTGGAAAACGGACTGTTTGAAACGGCCCTGTTTTGTGAAACGGGCCCCTGTTTTAGGAAACGTCTAGCTGTTTAGACCACTTGAGGGCACTGGGGAGGCGTGACATTGCTTACCTTGAAGCATGCACCTCAGGGCTTGTCGTAGGTTTGTAATAAGTCTCGAACAATGTCTCAAAGTAGATCCTGATATGAAGACTTTTAAGGAAGCTGAATGTATGGCTAGTATACAATATAATGAACCTATTAGGAAAGATGGTGTGGTCCGCATTAAACGAGAATCAGTTGAAGGAAATTGAATGTGAAAACAAATAGTAAATAGATATGCTCCAGCAGAGGTTTTACAAAAGTGACTATATCCCATAATACTTAAATCGATTTTTTATCTGTATATTGTGGTAGTCTTATAAAAATATTTTACTTGTTAGATGACCTAATCAGTCTGAACAATGCATCGTCTTTGTTCTCGAATTTTAGAACTACGACAGAGCCAAACAATGAATCGTCTTTGATCTTTTACCTTGCAAATTGTAAGCATAGACTTTGAACAATGGGCCCCTTTATTCTTGATTTCCTAGAATTTCAGAAGCTATGACTCAACAAAACAATGAATCATCTTTGTTCTTCATGGCCTTGTAAACATAGACTTTGAAGCGTTGACAATGCATCGTCTTTGTTCTTGATTTCCTAGAATTGAGATAACAATCTATTTCTAACTGAACAATGAATCGTCTTTGTTCTCAGAGGGTGACCTTATAACATAAACTTTAAATCGTTGATAATGGTTCACCTTTATTCTTGAAAGAGATGTATTTACAATCTATTTTATAAATCAACTAGAACAATAGATAGTCTTTGTTCTTTCATGGGTTGAAAATTGTAAGCATAGACTTTGAACAATGCATCGCCTTTGTTATTGATTTCCTAGAATTGAGATAACAATCTATTTTAATGGAATAATGAATCGTCTTTGTTCTTGATTTCCTAGAATAGAAGTGTATTTAACAATCTATTTTCAACCTGAACAATGGAATGTCTTTGTTCTTCATCTTGAAAATTGTAAGCATAGACTTTGAACAATGGACCCCTTTATTCTTCATTTCCTAGAATTGAGATAACAATTTATTTTAAAATAACAGAACAATGGATCGTCTTTGTTCATTTCTCAGAGGTGTGACCTTGTAATCGTTGACAATGAATCACCTTTGTTCTTGAAAAGATTTCCAGAATCGAAGTGTAGATAACAATCTATTTTATAAATCAACCAGAACAATGAATCGTCTTTGTTCATTTCTCATATAACCTTGAAAATTATAAGCATAGACTTTGAACATGAACAATGAGCCCTCTTTGTTCTTGATTTCCTAGAATTTTAGAACATGACTCATCCAAACAATGATCGTCTTGTTCTTTCATGTGACCTTGAAAATGTAGCATAGACTTTGAATAATGGACCTCTTCTTGATATCCTGGAATTGAGATGTTGAATCTCGACCTGAACAATAGATCGCCTTTTGGGGAAACGGTTAAACAGCTACCTGTTTTGAAACGGACCCCTGTTTTAGAAACGGCTACCTGTTTTAGGAAACGGACCTGTTTTGAAACGGTACCTGTTTTTGAAACGCTACCTGTTTAGAGGGCGTGGCTTTGAAACATGCACCTCAGGGCTCTTGATTTCCTAGAATTGAGATAACAATCTATTTCTAACTGAACAATGGATCGTCTTTGTTATCAGAGGTGTGACCTTCTAAGCATAAACTTTAAATCGTTGACAATGGATCGTCTTTGATTCTGAAAGAGATGTATTTAGATAACACTCTATTTCTAACTGAACAATGAATCGTCTTTATTCATTTACCTTGAAAATTATAAGCATAGACTTTCAACAATACATCGTCTTTGTTCATGATTTCTCAGAATTGAGATAACAATTTATTTTATAACTCGACCAGAAGAATGAATCGCTTTTGTTCTTTTCCTTGAAAATTGTAAGCATAGACTTTGAAGCGTTGACAATGGATCGCCTTTATTCTTGATTTCCTAGAATTGAGATAACAATTTATTTCTAACTGAACAATGGATCGTCTTTGTTATCAGAGGTGTGACCTTGTAAGCATAAACTTTAAATCGTTGATAATGGATCGCCTTTATTCTGATTTCTCAGAATTTAGATAACAATCTATTTTTATAACTCATAAAACAATGAATCGTCTTTGTTCATTTACCTTGAAAATTATAAGCATAGACTTTGGACAATACATCATCTTTGTTCTTGATTTCCTAGAATTGAGATTACAATTTATTTTATAACTCGACCAGAAGAATGAATCACTTTTGTTCTTTACCTTGAAAATTGTAAGCATAGACTTTGAAGCGTTGACAATGCATCGCCTTTGTATTGATTTCCTAGAATTGAGATAACAATCTATTTTAGAATAACGGAACAATAGATAGTCTTTGGTCTCTCGTGTGGCCTTGAAAATTGTAAGCATAGACTTTGAACAATGGGCCCCTTGATTTCTCAGAATAGATGACGTGGTCTTAAAACATGCATAGACTTGCTTGAGACTGAGCAATGACCTTCAGGAATAGATGCAGGCTAAAATTGACGTAGACAATCAACAATCTAGTAACTTTTCTAGTGACTTTTCTACTGACCTTGAAGAACTTCAAGCATGATATTGAAGAGGCTTACACCTACAGTGGCCTTGAAGAGACATGGTTACCTACCACGTGGTCTGAGGTGACCTTGAAGATGATGACCTTGATACACCTGTAGCAATGTGATGACCTTGAGCAGAAACACTGTAGAAAAGTATAGTAGAAAAGTGGCTTAGGATCCGTATAGCTATACTACTGACTAATGATACCTCTTAAGACAGGGTCTTGTGTTAGATCTGCGACCCTTGATGTGGAAATAGCACGAGGACCCTAATGCTAACTTGTAAGACAGAACTTGTTTGTGGAGCTATCTAGCGGGGTATGGATAATAAGTATCTTCTGTAATAAAGGTGGGCTTGTTGCTGAGTCATCTACCGGTGTAATGAACACCGAGTGTTTTCTGTAATAGCGATGGAGTCACCTAGCAGTATATTTATTAGCTAATCAGGATTTGTTTGCGATGTATGGGTAATAAATGTCTTCTATAAACTTTACTAATTAACTGCTTGTAATACCTGTAGAACATTCATATAAGTGCTTTTTTAAGATGGGACAATATATTTTTTTTGTTGTGACCTCAGTATACGTTGTATAACACTACCTTGCAATACACACACACACGCGCGCACACGCACACGCACACGCACACGCACACGCACACGCACACGCACACGCACACGCACACGCACGCACACGCCCACGCCCACGTGCACGGACAAGCGCACGCGCACGCACAACAACACGCGCATGCATACGCGCACGCACACGCGCACACGCGACGCACGCCACGCGCGACACGTACACACGCACACGCACACGCACACGCACACAGCACACGACACACGACACAGCACACACAACACACAACACACACACACACGCATACGCACATGCACACGCACACGCACACACACGCTCACGCACACGCACACACGCACGCACGCACACACGCACACGCACAAACACACACACACACACAGTCAGAATTAAATTAATTGGCCAATAAAACGTGCATTAAAAATAATACATATCCTAATCTATAATAATACTATAAGACCTTAAACATGCATACACACGTAAATGTTAGGGAATTACCCGAACTCATAACTTGTATTATTAAATACAGGGGGATTGCGTATGGTCCTCTCTGGGGAGATGATGATGATGATGGCACTTGGGGCAAACTGTCAGTCTCAACAGCTTGCGAGGTATGAAAAAGACTTGTACACCCCAAGGAAATGGTGGGACTCAAACCAAGCTATCAGTCTCAATAGCCTACATGATAGTAAGGAAGACTTCTACAGTTTGAGAGCATCTGAATTTTACCGTGCCTGAAGCCACTATTTAAATCATTGAAACTCTGATGTCATCCCTACCAAGTTAGAGTCGATAGGGGTTTTCCATCATTAACCATTTTTTGAATGTAAAAACTCGCATTCACCTTTCATTGCCTCCTTTAAAATTTATATAATAAGGCCATTTTTTTGATATTGAAAGACGGCTAGAATGTACTACTCTATGTTTTAATTTAAAGTAAATTTCGATCATGTAAGGGTATTTTAAAGAAGGCTGATTCATGCATTGTAGCGGATAATTTTTGAACCGAGCTTGTATTATCATTTTATGATGTGTGGTCAATCCTGGTATTTTTTCAAGTGGAGAGAAACGCAGGCATGTATGGCCATTTAAAAAAACACGTGCTGAGTTTTTAGTAAATATTTAAAAAGACGGTTAGAATGTATTACTGTATATTTTAATTTAAAAGTTAATTACAGTATTATAACGTACGTTGAAATAATGGAATGCATAATGTCATTATGTACAACATGCATTTAAAAATGAGTTTCACCGTATGATACATTGTTTGTAGAATGCAATATATCCAATATATATATATATATATATATATATATATATATATATATATATATATATATATAAATAAGCTCTAGCATAAACTGATATGTACAGTTCGTGAAGATAATAATAATCCTATTTCAAAAACATAATACAAGGTTGTAATTTAACACCTTAAAACATGCAAATTAGTACAAAAGCTACTGGTTTGAGCCTTGAGATTGTAAAATTTGCATATTGATAAACTATTTGTACGGAATGTAATTATAAAAATGGTTATACAACACTCATTAATATAATATAATTTGGAAAGTGACAAGTACACGCTCATTGCAGAACTTAAAAAATATTTTATAAAAAATTTGATTCTCTTTCTAAGCAACCATCATCTATACAATTGAAAATTATGGGTGATTTATAAGTATGTTTAATTAATTGCCATGCTAATTATAGCTCTTTAAATTTCTAATTTGAAATAAGGGCGACGTAATTTAGCTTACCCGAGTTTCATAGAGAGCATCACTACCGTCAAGATTTGAGATGCATTCATCTCATCGTCTTCACCTTGAACGATTATATTGTAATAGTTTATTAACAGCCTGCAAAACATCTAATACCTCTGATGCTAGATCATAATAATAATACTCATTCAACAGTGGTTACACTTTAAATACATGCAAATATATAGCTTTTATATTACTATTATTACATAGACGTGAGATTACTCTTAAAAATTAGCTGTACTTCAGAACGGCTCTGGAAACACTACACCCGTTCAAACCTCTCATTCTCAAAAGCTGTACCGTATTCATTTTCCTGAATTTACCTGTATTCCGTTCCGATCCTGTAGTACGTTTTTCTAATACACAAACAGAATCTTTAATATTGTGATGTATGCAGCTGCAAAATGTCTGTGTTCCCATCTTTAAGCTACTTTCAGCTCTATATTATTTTACATACAAGCCTGACATCGGAAATGCTCCCCGTCAAAAAGCGAATCAGGATTATTTGTAAAACATAGCTCCTGGATCGAAGGAAGATATCAGCGTGTGTTTGGTTTTTAAGAAAAGCGATACACTTTGTGCAGACAGCATTTTTGGGCTATAACCGGTTGATCTTTTCTCGCCATATGCAAGCTTTAAGTAAACACAATAGCGGATACAGCTACATGCTAACGGTTATCGATGTTTTCTAGCAGGAGGGTTCGAATGAGAGCTCTTAAACAAAGACAGTCTCACAGGTATTTTTTTAAAGAAAGGCAATACACATTTCGGGAGACAAAACATCAATTTCCCTATGGCAGATACAGTGTAGTAGTTGAAAGATTTAACGAAACATTGAAACAAGAATGTGGTGCTACTTACGATGGTAATGATAAGGTGATTCCTCGTGTATGGAATACATTTTCATTTTTATTAATGCAATGTAATTTCTCTTAGTGGTGTACAACGTATACTGAGGTCACAACCGAAAAAAAATAATTTTAAGTCCCATCTTAAAAAAGCACTTATATGAATGTTCTACAGGTCTTACAAGCAGTTAATTAGTAAAGTTTACAGAAAACATGTATTACCCATACATCGCAAACAAATCCTGATTAGCTAAGAAATATACTGCTAGGTGACTCCACCCCTATTACAGAAAACACTCGTTGTTCCTTGCACCGGTAGATGACTCAGCAACAAGCCCTAATTACCCCCTGAAATATTCTGCTAGGTAGTGCCACCTTTATTACAGAAAATACTCACTAATCCATGCCCTGCTAAATGGCGCCACAAAGAAACTATGATAAACCCCTGAAATATACCACTAGGTGGCGCCACCTTTATTACCGAAAATACTCATTAGTCCATACCCCGCTAGATGGCTTCACAAACAAGCTCTGTCTTACAAGTTAGCATTAGAGTCCCCGTACTATTTCCCCATCAAGGGGCGCAGACCTAACACAAGACCCTGTCTTATGAGGTAGCATTAGGGGTCCATACTATTTCCAATCAGGAGAGGGCGCAGGCCTACACTTGTCTTATGGGATAGCATTTGGGGCCTTATTCAAATTTCAGTTTTCCCACGCAGGTCCGGGCCCAAGGCCAACCCCAAAAGCAAACCAATTTCTCAAGGTAAACAACTTTCTCAAAGTCAAAAGTGAAAGGTGTAGTCATCGGAAATCCTCAGAACTGATTACATCATCGGAAATCTCTAAGCTGAATTACGTCATCGGAAATTCCCAGACCTAACTACGTCTTCGTAAATCCTCAAGCTGAATTACGTCATCGGAAATTCCCAGAACCAATTATGTCATTGGAAATCCCCAAGGTCAAATGACGTCATAAAAAGTGAAAGGCGAGGTGGCCATCTATTACTCCTGTATTTTTAATAAAATTTAATAGATGTTGTTTTCTTATTTCTCGCACAGATGACTATTTACAATTACCAAACTTTCAATATTTTTACCTAACTACAACTTTTTAATGCTAACATTTACATTTTGTACAGCTATAATGACAACTAAACGATTCAAATTGTTAATACGACCAGATCTTTCCATATTTACTACGGATTATTTCTAAAATCATACTACAACGTAATAACGGCCATGCATAAACTCAAGCTTAACAAAAAAAGAACAGTACTTTGTGAACGAGACTGTACTCTCAGTAAAGTTTTTATTATTTAAATTGAAAATTTTAATTGATTAAACGCTAAACTAAGGCAGTATACATCACAAACAACTAAATTCTTATACGTCAGCCCTGCACAATGAAGCACCCTTAAAATTTCTCTTTTGCTTATTCAGCTACAACGTAGTAGTCTCAGACACCTCCACTATACGCTTTAGTGCTGTTTTGCGCTTCCCCATGTATACATTCGTCGACGATGTCTTTCAGGTGCAATAATTTCTCGTTCCGCACATTTTTTAGTTCGCTAACCACCAGTCTTTTTTTAATTTATGCGACAATTTAACTTAAGGCATTTTTGTACCGTAACCTCTACGACTTTTCCAAAACTTTAAAGTATTGAACTTTCTTTGACAACACTCAATAGAAATGTCTATAGTCTTTACTCAAACCAACCCCGATTTTCGCTTTCAAAACCCCATTTATTATTATTTATAAACATTCCCTTAGTATCAGTGTTCTACTGCAGAATAAACTTTAATAGTGTGAACCCATGAATCACATTTTTAAACTAGTAGAAGGCTACGGTTTCATTGTGCCATCGCTTCGCTCTTCACATATTGCCATTATTATTCCAATTTTTTGAGCTAATCACATTTGCCAAAAATTCAAAATAAACACGACTCTTTACGTACCTCACAAAACTGTTAAACTCCTTCGTCAGCGTTCTCATGAGAAAACGATGCCCTACTCATAACTTTAAGTACATTTTAATGTAATCTATCTTAGCTTATACGATACTGATCTTGCTTAATTAAATATATAGGTCCTAAATTTGCTACCATATCATCAATGTGTATAGTTGTGAAATAACAGACTACACTGTCAAACCGCTCTTTCCAATTTTATTCCTATTGCAACAACTGCATTTACCTTAACCAATCGTGTTTACCACAAACTGTAATTAAGACGTCAACAAAAAACGACCTTTACTTAAAAATCAACATTTTCCTACAAAAAAAAAGTAAAGTACGCCAGTCGTTCAAATAACTATTACCATAACCTATGAAAAAGTGTGCTTTAAATTTTTACTACGCTACGCTATTTGTGCACCTTGCCATTTCTGTAACTGAATACGTTTTGCATTTGGGCTAGATAAGACTAGATAAGACTTCACACCATTTCGAACTTGATTTTTGTAAGGTAGGCACTCTTCGCATACCAGTTCTTTCAAACTAGTCGCGCTCAAACTTTAATTCATTACATTGTTTTAACTAACAAACTTTAATACTAAACTTAAGGGTCCCTAACATCTAACGAAACTTCAAACACAAGGTTGTACAAAACAGAAAAATTCATGTCATAATTCATGAACCCCATAATTTCATTTAGTTAATAAGTAAAATCATTCATAGACAGCAATACATGCATTAAATAGGAATCAAAATTGCAATATTTTACCTATTAACTCCAACTAATGAGCCACTATACAGGGTATCACTAAAAAGTGTCTGCAGATGCAAGGAAATATAGAACTATTTAAAATAGGAAAAAACATCATATGAATATTAGACCTGAAATCCTTAGTTTGTGAGATATAGGGCGTTGAAATTTTAACTTTTAAACATATTATTAATCGTACCTAGGATATTTTTTGCGATAATGGGTGAAATTTGGTACATGTCTTATCCTAAATAGTATCTTTAAAGTATACCTATCACCTACAGAATACATTTACAAGATGTTGCTTTTAGACATTTCCAGGTACGCCAATGGCGCGATTACACTGGAAAATTAGATTGTTCTTTTCATTACCTGAACTTTTAATTTTAATTTTTCTGATATCCCTACCGTTTACCAGTTATTTGAAAAAATGCAATGTCGTTCACGAAATCTCTCAAAAACAAACATTAAATTGTGGTGAAAAATGATTGAAATAAAATTTGTTTAGTTTCGAGGTGGAAAATTGGTCAGGTAAAATTAATCTCCACCCAGACATTTGAGGATGTGGGAGGGGTTGACTTTAACATTTTAAATTGGAACCCTTATTTTTCACTGTAGCTTCGAATTTTTCACAAAAAATACGTAAGCTTTGCTTTAAAATATTTTTCTAGTTCGCGATATAATGTATTGTATTTGCAAAATTCAAATTGTTTTGGTTTGTTTAATAATGCAAATGTTTGATACTATAATGGAAACTGTGTTTATTGAATCTCTCTTTTGTCAGGTCTGGTATTATAATTTTTTATTTATTTATTTATTTATTATATTTTGTTGTGTACTAAAATTCCAAAACATGAGCATAATCGATAAAATGAATAATTTTACGGCAGCTGAATTATTTGACATGCATTTTATGTATGGATGTGCGAATGAAATAGCCAAGAGGCCGTTTTGTTTGTATTAGAACCGTTAACCAAATCGAAGAGCACCTTCTAGAAAACTTTTTCAGAGGATACATCATAGTCTTAGGGCATGGGTTTGTTGAAAGCAAAAAAAGAATGATTGTGAACGCTTCCGAACTACTCGAATCCCTGAAGTTGAGGAACGTATATTACGAAGCGTTGAGAATGATCGTCCAATTTCTATAAGGAGAAGAGCATCACAAGAAGATATACGTCGTGAGTCTGTTTGGCGTACCTTACGTAAGCAATTAATGCACCTCTTACATCTGCAAAGAGTGCAAGCTTTAAACCCTCCAGTTTTTATCTCGAGAATAAATTTTTGTCGGTGGATAATTAGAAAAACTAAATTGTATGAAAACTTTTTAAAACACGTTTTGGTCACTAATGAAGCTGGGTTCAACAGACGTCGAATAATACCTATTTTTAGGCTGACCACGACCCTCGTGCTGATTTTATAGGTGGACATTAAGTTAGATTTAGTTTAAACGTATGGATACGTATTTTGGGTGATAATCTCTTGGGACCAGTTTTTTTGCCACACAGGTAATTTTAGAATTTATTATGTCCTGATCTAATTTTTGAAATATTTGAAAATTGTTTTAGATTAACTGGTGGACGTTATTTAAACTTTTTAACTAACAGAAAATGGATAGGACGAGGTGGCCCAGTTGCCTGGTTACTCCGTTCACCAGAATTAAATCCATTCGATTTTTATTTGTGGGGCTATTTAAAACATATGGTGTTTTCCGAGTACATAAACGATGGAAATCAGTTAAGAAATCGCACGCCTGACGGATTCGACGTGATTACAGAAAGGTTACCACGTCCGTTTCAATTTAAAAAGACGAGCACAAGTCTGTTTGCAAAGAGTTGGCGGACACATAGAATACCTACTGTGACCGTAATTTACATGAGTTTAGGTATTATAGTTATCATAAGAATAGTATAATGTTTGTGGGATAATTGTTATTATTCTGATTCAAAGAGCAGTTAGGGTCAGGGAATATTTTTGTAAATAACTGGTAAACGGTGAGAGAGCAAAAAAAAACGGAAGAGTCCTAAAATTTAGGTAATGAAAAGAGCAATCCCATTTTCCAGTTTAATGGCGCCATTACGTGAAAAAAGAAAGAAAAAAGTTTAATGAGGTAAAATGGGACTCGACCACGCAAAAAGCAACATCTTGTAAATGTATTCTGTAGTTGATAGGTATATTTTAAAGATACTATTCAGGATGACATGTACAAATTTCAAACCATTATCGAAAAAAATGTACCAAGTACAATCTGTTTAAAAATTAAAAGTTTACTTTTCGTATTAAAATACTTAAAAATCTTCTTGGGTTTTTTATGGTGTATTTTTATATTTAAATTATATAATCTAAACATTTCGATAACATGTCTTGTTACCTTCGTATTCAATTTAGTTATATAGTGTGATCATTTAAAAGGTTCGTCGTATCGAACAGAGATGCACAGAATCAGCTTTAAAATACATTACGGAAAGTTGTGGTTACTGGAATGATCGTTGTTAAGAGCAAGAATTGTACCTAAACCTTAAGACTAAAGAATTTGCTTGGCCACTTAAATTTAAAACAGGTTAACAGATATTTTGTGTTAGGGTATAAAAGTTGAAAGAAATAATATTATTATAAATATTTCTTGAACTTTGAAGTGTATTTATTTAAAATTTGGTTTGTCTTTTGCTACATTTTCCATATTTAGAAAATCGTATTCTCTTGATTTTTACCTTTCAAACTACATCTGTGCAGCTATAGCAATTTACATTTTCTTCACTATTGCTAATTCGAGATATTATCTCATCTCACTACGGTTGGACCAAAGTTATTGGAATCGTTAAATTAGAAGAGAAGCCATGGTCGCCTCAATATTTCCTCATTAATGATCTTGATTTTCCTTAAACGTAAAATATTTAGTGTACAAAACCTCTGTTCCAAACGTAGACGATTTATGAAACAGAATCATCGAATCATGTTAGACTATACAAAAATGCACCAGGGATTCTCGGGAAGACCAGATGTGTACATTTAAGTAAAATATCTGATGTGGAACAACACACGACCTTCTAACCTGCAAATTAAACCTGAAAATTAAATAATTTTAACAATAATAATTTTTTAGAGTAATTATGCAACGGTCATAACGGAAACAGGCAGGCGACATTGTGAAAATAAGAATAATAATTCATAAAATTCCATAAAACATCGATAATACAGTTTAAGCATTTGAATCTTATTTCACTAATTTTTAGACTTATTTGGCTATGTATTATGAATGAGGTGGCTTGTTTGTTTTAATAATTTTTTTTCCTTATTTTTTTAAACATGATTGTTACATTGATGTTCCTCGCGTTATTATGACCCGAGGCTGTAATACATTAGTAGGACGTATTAATTTTTATTTCCAGTTATTTTATATTAAAATTTGAGGATAGATAATATGCATGTCATCACATGCTTGTTCAAATATACCTACCTATGCGAGTTACTACAGCATTTTCGGCAGGTCTGTAGCCGCGTGTGCAAGTCGAAACAGGAACAGACTTGCAACTTGCAGCAGGTATAAATATCATGTCGCAGTATGCAACCGACAGTTTTGTTTGTTACGTTGCAGAGTAAAGTGCGGTTTGTAGTTTTTCTAAAGTGCCGAAATGGCAAAATGGCAAAAAAATATCTTAGTGTGCGAAGACTTAGAAAAACTTATTGATAATTTGAGTGACATTAGTGACGATGAAGCTTCTGAAGAGGAAGATCATATCAGTGAAGATAGTGATTATGAACAGTCAGACGATGATTTTTTCGACGATGCTGGACGGACAAATTCTACGCAATTGATGCCACCTGCTCAATCGGTTCAATCTAAAGATAATGCCATAACTTGGATGTTAGATCCATTTCCTCAATCAGGGCGTGCAACTAGCGCAAATATCATAAAAGTCGCTCCAGGTCCAACTAGATACAGCAATGCACGAGTCCAGGGTGTAAAATCTACATTTCAGCTATTTTTCAATAGTTCTCTGGAAAATATAATTTTGAAAATGACTAACATCGAAGGTCGTAGAGTGTACGGTAACAAGTGGCAAGAATTAGATGACATTACGTTGCAGGCGTACATATGTTTGTTACTGTTAGGAGGAGTTTACAGATCGCATGATGAATCTAGCAGAAGTTTGTGGAATGCAGAAACAGGCAGACCTCTTTTTCGCGCAACAATGTCGTTGAAACGATTTTATTATATATCACGCGTGTTACGGTTTGATAATAAAGAAGATCGTCAAGAAAGAAGGCTACGGGATAAGTTGGCTCCTATTAGAGAATTTTGGGATAAATGGGCTGAAATACTATCAAAATTGTACAATCCTGTGCAAAACGTAACTGTGGACGAGCAGCTGGTTGCATTTAGAGGTCGTTGTCCATTCAAGTAGTATATAACTAACGAGCTAGCAAAATATGGCATCAAAATATGGACGCTTTGTGATAGTGCAAGTTCTTATGCTTTAGAAGTTTAAGTATATACGTGAAAACCACCTGGGGGAAAACCTGAGAAGAATCAGGGGTTGAGAGTAGGTTTAGACCTTACTTATGGACTAAGAGGTCAGAATGTAACTTGTGACAATTTCTTTACATCGTATAAATTGGGTCAAATGCTTCTCAAAAGAAATCTTACTATGTTAGGGACTGTCAGGAAAAGCAAGCCTGAGCTACCTATCATGGAAGTAAATAACATTGTGCATAGTTCCAAATTTTATTTTATTAAAGATGCCGCAATTGTGTCTTATATTCCAAAAAAATACAAGAAGGTCATTCTAATGAGTACGTTTCATAAACAGAAACAAATAAGCAACAGAGAAGACAAAAAACCACAAATTATACTTGATTATAATTCTACAAAGGGAGCAGTTGATACATTAGATCAGCTAATCGGTGCATACACATGCAAACTAAAAACAAATCGATGGCCCATAATCTTATTTTACAACATTTTAGATACTAGTGCCTATAATGTTTTCGTCTTATGGCGCGAAATAAATCCAGACTGGAATAAAAAAGTTTTGTTCAAAAGAAGACTGTTTTTGAAACAACTGGGCAAACAATTGGTAAATCCTTACATTTTGTCCAGAAAATATCTTCCCCGTAATGAACAAGCAGCTACAATTGTAACAGCTATTCAACAACCATTGGTGCAAAATTCTACCGCATCTCTTCCTGGAACTAGCAACAAAAATAAACGAGTACGCTACAAATTTTGCCCTTCTAAATGTGATAACAAAACTAATATGACCTGCATTAAGTGCAAAAATATTTGTGTAAAGAACACGTGACCTATTATTGTCCCGACTGTAAGAAGTAGTGGATCATATTAATTATTAGACATTTTTTATTCCGTTTTCTTTTTTTATTTAAATTTGGTTGAATTGAATGTAAGTTTCACGTTTCATATAACAAACATTGCATTAGAGAAATAAAGTTAAATGTATAAAAATTGTTGTTATTTTGGTTTTAATTCATATTTCAGGAGTTCGGGTCATTATGACCCGAAGGAGCACAAGTGTATAGTCTTGTCGAGGAGAACAGCAGGGTTAATAAACTTTACAAAAAAAAGTTATGCAGAATTAAATTTTCTTTAACAAACATGTTTACAAATTTTACTGTAAAATTGATCATTATTTAATTATTTAATATTTAAAAAATTTGAACTAGCAAGTTCTACCTTAGGAATTTTTTTGCCGCTAAGTAATCAATATGTTCAAGGTCTATATGTTGGCATTTTTATATCTTTGAGATTTTAAAAAATATTGGATAAAAACCAAAAACTTTGTCTTATAAACTCATTATCCACTAGCTGGATTTTTTCAAAATCTAATTAGCTCCTGGACAAATACAATGAAGCTTATGTACATAATGTTAGGTACATACGTATTATGGTTGTAGAGTTATCCTGGATGCTAACATACATCCATACTCACAAGCGTTTGCGCAGGCACACACACACTAACATCCAACCCCCCCACTCCCACCCGGAACTAGTCTCCTCACCAAACATGGCGGGTGGGAATTAAAATAGTGCTACTATGTATGCCGTTACTGTAATCTTATGGCAGATCTTGACGAAAGTAGTATTTTTCCATCAACTCTCATCTACTTCTAAAATATTACGAAACACAATTTCGTTTACTGAATTAAACACCTTTTTTCCATCGCCCGACACCTAACAAAAAAAACTAATCCTTAAATATTTGCGTACCAATCCCTGACCTGCGCTAACATACTACGATTCCTGTTCACAGAATCTGATACAGAGAATATAAAGGTACTTTCCATTCATTACATTCATAATTTCACTCCACGCACCAACATTTCTTGTTCAAACTGTTGTTAACAACTAGCCCTGCCAGCTTCAACCGTGGTCGTCCCTCGTATCCGTAGAGGTCCGAGGCAATCATGACAGCTTCGATAATAGCTAGATAGCCAAATTCTAGCCCAGACGCAGTGTTCCCTACTAACGGTATAGTGCTACTTGCCACAAATGCAATTTTATATAAGAAACTACATTGCAAGCAGCTAGTTACCTGTGCTACAGCCACTAGTAGGTATATGCGCCCTACTGACTTCAGGCACTAATTTTATAATATAAAGTTTCAAAATTTGAAGGTATTTATATCTAACTTGATTCCTACCGTGTGCTGAAAAGTAATTTACTTGGGGAATAATAAGTCGACGCGCACCGATTAGATAACTAGTCAATCATGTTGTTTAGATACCGAGAACAAGGGAACGGTAACCCTTTAGTGACTGGCCCCGATGTATTCTCCCAACTACGAAATATACTATAAACGAAAAACTTAATATATAAGAGACGTTAGCTCACCTACTATTATTCTAATACAAACATAGCGAGATTACCGTACAACAGTGGCAGGTGGTCAGCCTTCTCACCAAAACTTGATGTAACATAACATTGAACACGAAACACGGTTACTTGAAAGATAACTAGGAATTAAACTATTTGTCTATTCACCTTGTATTAAAAAATGTTCAGAAAGATACAAAAACTGCTTAATTAGTTATTGTGTTGACTAGCATAATTACTTTATATAGAGAAAACGAATTCGTGAAATAGTTCTTATCAAAAAGCAGGGACCTATCTTGTCGTAAACTTGAAAGAACAAGTAAACAAACTGTAATAAGCTGTTTGCCAGTCAATTAAACTGTTCTTGGAACCGAACCAGACCTAATGTACCAACCTTCAACAAAAAAGCAACAACTGACTTTTTTTGAATAATGGTGGTCCTAAACAGATTTAGTCTAAGGTCCTAAAGCAATAAGAGACACTTAGGAGGATGGATAGAGGATATTGAATTGTCAAGAGATTCCTATGAACGGCTACCTTCCATTTTTTTATATCATAACTGAGAGAAAAACTTTGCCAGTCCGGTAGAAGAATGTGCCCGTTTTGTACGACATGTGGAGATGGAGATAATCTAAATGAGCAAACCGAGTATTCCTAGCAAAGGTGGCCCGAGATGGTATCAAAAAATGTAATTCATGAGTACAGTAGCAATGTTAAAGACTGGTCAATTATAAGGTTAACCGCTCCTCTTTGAATACGATCAACGATAACGAGAGCGCAATTACAGCATTAATTCCAACTTCTTTTGAAGAGAAGCTATCAACTACGAACACGTATTCGTCGTTTAGTAAGGAAACTGGAGACCCAGTTAATGAGCATATCAGATAACCCAAAGGAAATGAGTTGGGCAAGTAAACACTTATACCAAAATTGGTCAAATGACTTTGAGTTATTTAAAGCGACTGTAACTGTTTCACCGGATTGTTAAAAAAGTACTGTTCTAAATTTAAGTCACGTATATAAGAAGATCATCAGTTGAACGACTCTGCTTTAAACCATATTGGTGGTCTCTAAGGAGTTAGTTAGATTCAAAGAATGAGACTAGTTGATGCCAATTGATCGGTAGTGAAAGGAATCGGTCTTGTCTCCTTTTTGAGGATAAAGTTGAACATTTGCTAAATTATATGATAAAAAAATTCTCCAAAAGAGATCGAATAGAGCTTAGATAGGAGTGATACTGGTTCCGGGGAACATTTCTTTAAGATAATAGCTGGGATACTGTCTAGTCCAGTCGCTATATTGGGATCAAGCCTAATGATGATCGATTCGAAAATGAATTGGTTTCATAATGTATGACGAAGAGGTGACTAGGGGCACATCTTTTCCAAAATTATTAAGACACGAACGTGATGTAAATAAATGCACGAAAAGATTGATTTTGTCTACAGAATCAGCAACTACAGATCCGTCAAAACATGTCATAAGGGGGGAAATGAAGATGTACTTTTGCAGGTATTTGTAGCACTAACGTAGTCTGCATGGCATTCGACTGTTTTATTAGATTTCCATTTGGTACATTTTCAAAGGCGTTGCATTAATCAAAAGCCCTATTGAGGTAAGGTTGAAAACGAGAATGACCTATACGATTTTGATTTTCTTTTGGGAATGTATAACGCCATGCCCATGAGGATAACGTCAGATACTAAAAGAGCAAATGTCCGAAGACGAAAACGACTTAAAACAATACACACGCCATGGAAAGGTTGCAAAGAAATCACGTAAGTCACTCAATTTAGCTTACTCAAAAGAACGCAAGATTCTAATAGTGTTGAAAACAACAGACTAATTGGGGACAGTAGTAGTTATTTCTATTAGACAATGGTCAGATAGACCTAGTGTGGAAAGAACTGAAAAATATTTCAATTAAATTATCTACATTTGTTCATAAACACAAAAATAGCCGTCATATTTTAATACGCGTTTGAAACAGACCTATCCAAGCGTGATTTGATTCTGGCGCAGAACGAACAATCATAGGTATAGACGGTTACATCTAACCGACAAGGCTGGTGGAAAATGTTAAACAATAATTGGTATTGTTCAACTTCCCATAATTATAGACGTGGTTTCTAAATCTATCTCTTCTTTTGCTTGTCCAAACATTACAACACCGGCCATTTTAGGCTCAGATACTTTGTATGCATTCGGTGTTTAGACACATTTCTTTAAAAGCCCACTCTGAAATGTCTGTAATAGTGGTTAAGAAAATTCAAGTACTCGGAAAAAGACCAGTTAAACCAGACTGTAGATTTAAGATTATCTGGACCGTGTTTAGGTCGTACAATTAAAGCAAATCACATCATAGACGTAGGAAATGCACAACGTAATAAGTAGAAGCCATTTATATTATCACCGACAAAGCAAGTTCATGCATACGCTGCATTAAATGAAATGCTTGAAATGGGTACATTTCGTCCATCTATTTCATGATGGAAATCACCGATGGTGTTAGTTAAGAAGAAAATAGTGGACAGTATCGCTTATGTTTTGACGGTCGAAAACTAAACTCGGTAACTAAATAGAAAATGTATACTTTTCCATTTGCCAACCGTATATAACAGGATATTGAATAGAGACGCTCATTTAAAGCAGGCATTTTATCAAGTGCCCCATCATCCGAATTCGTACGAAAAAACCGCATTTACCGTACCTAGACGAGGGCTTTTTGAATACACATGTTTCCTTAAGGAATAGCAAGCGGATTCTGTCAAAATAGATACGATTTTTAAATTTGCAGAGGCTACTACCCTGAAACCAGTTGAAAAGTTCTTAGATACGTTTGGGTGTTATAGACGGTTTATTTTGCCAACTGCAATCGAGAAAAGTATAACAAAATTAAGTTTATCAAAATAGCCAAAGAATCATTCGAACAATAATATAATAATGATTATTCACCACACCTTTGAAGCTTAAATTTGAACGATACTTCGGAAAGCGATGTTATTTTGTGTGAATATCTAAAAGGAGACACATGATGGACATATTATTTCCTATGTCTCTTGCCTGAGTAAAGCTGAAGTGCAACTACTCTGTCTCAGAACGCATATGTTTAGCAGAACTTTTCAGTATTGAAAAATTTCGAGGGTACATAGGAAGTACACACTTCTTTATCATTACTGACCATTATTCTTTGATATGGTTAACCAAAACCAAAAACCGGCTGAACGTTTAGACAGGTGGAGTGTTACAAATCTCTATCTACAGCTCCTCTTAAAGTTTTAGCTCTGGAATATTTTGAACAGAAGTTAGATAACTTTTGCAATAAAATGCTTAAATTGGATCGCGAACAACCGAATATCCCGATTGGCAAATACAAGGTAAGTACAATGTAAAGAGGTAATACCAAAACAGAGAAAGAATGTTTTACAGCGAAAGCAGGACAACCTAGTATCCGCACACTTTTTAAAACATACCAAACAGTATGCTACCTATACTATTGGCCGAAAGTAAAGGCATACGTCCGTAATTATAATAGCACGATTAGTCCAACGGGGGTTGATGGAAACACATGACCAGATTTCTTACTTAAAAAATCTGGAACACTGGAACTGTGTCAGGATCTGTGACAAACAAAATATACCCACGTACCACAGAAAATTAAAAAACACCGAACGCGTTGCAATAGTTACGTTATCATCCTCAGCGGTCGACTATATTTCGTACCTATTACAGTGCATTTCAACTGACCTAGGCTCCTCCCTCATTCAAAAATAGAAAATACTTCCTTCACTGTTATGTGGCACTGATTCACCAAAATTGTGTGGGTGAAAATGGCATGTAAAGCTACAGCTAAAACGGTTATTAAATAGGAACCTACATATTCTAAATCTCCGGACAAATATGTATGGTCGATAACGGTCCGCAGTTTGTAAGCCATCTAATCAAAAATCTTAGGTATTAACCACTTATAGTACAGTGCGTCTTGCCATCCGCAAACTAATTTCGTAGAAAGAGTAAACCGGGTTTTTGGTGCAGCTATTAGGATACCTATACGTTAAAAATTTTTATTCGTCTTCAGATGAAGAAATATCTAGGGTTACTCATACTATCAGAAACAGTTCACAAAATCAATGGTATATTCCTAGTTTCCTTAATTTCAGAACCGTGCTGCTTTCTAGGGATTATTACGGGAAGGACAAAATTTTAAAAAATCTGTCTAGACCATCGATAATGATTAGTCTCTGGTCTAAACAAAATTTCAGAATTTTTTTCTACAACGGTTAGATTATATTATTCGTAAGCGACCATTAAAATTTAATGAAGGTAGCCTAGTATGCAAAAGAAATTATACGCTTTCTAATGCTTCCAAAAATTTCAGTCAAAACCTTTTGCTCACATACACTAAGTGTTGTGTCAAAGCCGTCACTGGTCATTGAATGAATGTGAGGGAATGATGGTGGATAAATGTGATTATTTTTATTAGTTATACAAGGGTTGCGTCAAAGGTTGATTGACATTTATCCAGTGTTTGAGAGTGTGGTTTAGACTTTCACTGCGTTTCAGATGGTGCTTAGTGATGTATAACGAGCTATTCTCATTCATCACACCTTGGTGCTATTGTTCTTTCAGTATTTTACTCAAATTATCGTTGATTATTTATAACAATATAGAACAAAATTGTCCACAGCCCTCAATAATCAAATCCCCCCCCCCCCCCAATAAATGTAATCTATGAGTTCAGCGAAACTGTTTCTTCTAAATTTAGAGGTCGACTAGGTATCTACAAATTACGTTAACCCTGTTTTAATCCACACTTCTACTTTGAAAAAATTTCAAGAATCGGTTTTTGATCAAACTTTATTAGCATTTTTTTACCTATATGCACTAACGTACAAAATCACCTTAGCCAAATATCAGATATTCCCCTAACTATAACATTTAGCGTCAATTATTCAAGTTACTACCTCACAAAAAATTAGAAGTACTAATTATAGGTAAATAAAACTACATTTCCTAATTACATATTTACAAGTTTGCATATTCAAAGCATTTTGTTTTAATTCGGGGACGTACCGTGTCAAAATTACAAATTACACAACTTAATTTACTTGTCGTAATCTTTTGGGAAATTCCACAGAAAAGCTTTTAATACTAAAGTACAAAGCCGGGTGGTAGGATTAAAATATATGTACTGAAAGTGATTTGAAATAAAATAAATTAAATTGTATTATTGCTTAGAACAGTTACTTTCAATTTAAATTTGCATCTATAGGTGGATCGATACAAACATTAACGTAAAAAACTTCATATGGTACTTCCTATGTTGACTACATTTAAAAAAAATTGCTATAAATAAAGTACCTTCGAGTATGTCTAAAATATATTTGATTAGATGAGTTAATAAATAAACTCGGCTATCAAGAGAGTAGAGAGCTAACAGATGGGTATTTTTGATATTTGAGAACATACTGTATTAACATTTTTATTGCACAGCAACAAATGCTTAATACAACTGAATTAAATCAGACAAAAACTAAAATGTTTACTATTCTTTTCAGTAATTTGGTACCTTTCATCGGAAAATGAAAGGGTCACAATGAAGTCTGGTTTTGATGTGATGCGGATACTAAAATAGGCGAGAAGTACATCTTAATTATAAACTACACAAACAATTTTGTGCCTTCTAATTAATTTTTGCAATCCCGAAACTTAGTTGTAAAACAGTGCAGTATGCCGTGATAGTCATAGGCAAATATTCGCAAATTAAACATCATCAGTTCAGTTAAAAATAGTTTGGTTGTTTTTAACATATCTTACGCATAGAAATCGATTTGAACATCTTCTGTACTCAACATGATACAGAAATGTTTGTTTCGCGCAAATATGGAACACCATTATTCACAATGTTCCACGTTTTAGCATATTTTGCCTTACGAAAAGTTTCAATTACATTACATATGATAAAACATATTTTGTTCAAATACGTAAATATGTCATAATGAATCATTTTAAAGCGTTAAAACTTTGTACCCCATTGAAAATAAGTACGTCATTTTCGACAAAGTTTAGTTAAACATCTGTTAAATAATTGTTTTATGATTTTTGTTTTAATCAGCGTATTCTAAAATTACATTATTAAAAATTATACGTTAAAAATGATTCGGTGCGTTTAGGGCAACAGTGGGTCTGGAGAAGGAAAGCAAACGTAGTATAAACTTCCAGAATTTGGGTAGCCAAACTAGTAGATAATGGTGCGTAAACAAAACTAAGATTGTGGTGTTCAATCGGGAAGGTGGGAAAGAGAGTAGAGTATTTACTCTGCAAGACGAAATTGTGGAACAAGTGGACGAGTTGGTATATCTGGGTAGAATGTTTACTGCAGATGGTACAATGGATGGCGAAATTGGACGAAGGTTTAATGCTGGAAGGAAAATGATTGGAAGTATGTAGACAATAATGAGAAACGAAAGCATGAAAGCATGAGCCTACGTTTTTTGATATACCCATATGTACATCAAAAAAAGCACGAAAGGAAAGTAAATTCCGTGGGTACGAGATACCTAAGAAGCGCATGTGGTAAAACAGGAAGGGATAAGGTAAAGAATGAGTGTATAATGACGGAGTATGGCGAGGAAAAGACGATGATGGATAGATATAAAAGTAGCACATTACGTTAGTTTGGTCACATTGAGAGAATGAACAACGCAAGATTAACGAAGCAAATATATGTGGGTGAGGTTGAATGTAAGAAAGAAAAGGACATGTCAGAGACAATGTGTGAGCTAGGGAGGTATGCAGGGATAGGAAAGCATGGAGAAGGATTGTAAATTAAAAATAAATCAGAGGCAGTGAGTGTCTTGCCTACCCCGCAAGGGAATGGCGTGAAGGTCATGTTATGTTAAAAGTGATCATTTTTGTAATGAAAAATTATGTAGAATTTTGAAAGAATAGTTGGAGAACATTATTGTGATTACACAAGTTCAATAGAGAAATTAGATAATGTATTAATTATTTCTTAATGGACCGTCGTCTAACCTAGTAGCTTTGTTATTGTTTAAATGCGTCATATTAATGACATACGGCATATAAAATCAAGTTGCACGAATGCTCCCGAGTGTACTTAAATCTCTGCGGCATATATTTGTAGTGTTTGTAATTGTCTGCACCATGTTTGTTTACAGGAAGTAAACAAATCTTGTCCCTGAATTAATCGACCGGACCTTGCGTATTGTTCTGATTGTTTAAGACTAAATTGTGCAGAAAGCACCCCATTGTACAAAGTACCAAGTGGATTAGATTTAATTTATTGAAATTTAACAATTTTATCGGTATATCTATAGTTCGGTGTTATAAGTTCTTTTTGTAACTGTGGTCTCATATTAGTTGGGTTGATTGACCGATTTCCACAGTTTTTGTTTTGATAACGCGACGTTTTGGAAACGGAGTACCTCCGTCATCAGGCTTAGTCCTAAATAGGACTGATTTCGCACCTTTACAGTCCACTGGATATTTGCAGGTTTACTCCTCCGGTGTTCGTAAAAGGTGCGTGTGCGTATGCGTGTGTGTGTGTGCGTGTGCGTGTGCGTGTGTGTGTGTGTGTGTGGGTGTGCGTGTGCGTGTTCGTGTGAGTGTGCGTGTGAGTGTGCGCGTGCGCGTGCTCGTACGTATGCGTGTGCGTGTGCATATGCGTGTGCATATGCGTGCATATGCGTGTGCGTGTGCATATGCGTGTGCGTGTGCGTGTGCGTGTGCGTGTGCGTGTGCATGTGCGTGCGTGTGCGTGTGCGTGTGCGTGTGCGTGTCCGTGTGCGTGTGCGTGTGCGCGCGTAAGCGTGTGTTCGTTTGTGCGTGTGTGCGTGTGTGAGTGTGTGCGAGTATACGTGTGTGCGTAGTGGAGTTTGTGTCTGGGTGCGTGTGTGCGTCTGTGTAAGTGTGTGTGCGTGTGTATGTGCGTGTATGTGCGTGTATACGCGTGTGTACGCATGTACGGGTATGCACGTGTACGAGTGTATGTATGTGCGTGTGTGTGCACGTATTCGTGTGTGCGTATGAACGTACGTGCTTGTGTGCGTACGTGTGTGCGTGTGTGTGCGCGCTCGTGTGTGTGTGTGCGTGAGTGTGTGTGTGTATATGTGTGTGTGTGTGTGTGTGTGTGTGTGCGTGTGTGTGTGTGTGTTTTAGGTTGCGTGCGTGTCTGTACGCATGCGTGCGTATTATTGACTATTGATTACCACGACACGGACTAGCGGGCCCTATTAGGAATTAAAAACGATAAAACTACTTACTTCATTACTGGCATCATTTACTGAAAAACAAATAAAACTAAGAATAAAAATACAAAAAAAAACAAATTCCTTAAGATGTCTCAAATCGGTAAATCACATTAATACGCTTATTAGCTAAGACTATAATTCAATAAAATATGAAAATAGAAACTAAAAAATGTATCACTTCAGTGTGGGTGTATGTTCAAGTGTGTACGAGTATGTGCATGTGGGAAAAGGGGCGCGTAATAAGTGCATGCGTGCGTATATATATTCAATAAAACACGTTTCTACAATGTTACAAACACGTCCTCACTTATCTAAACGAAATAAACATAAGACTTTTTTCTGTGTGAAATAAACTTAAACTTGATTCAAATAATAAAAATATCATAGTTCTTAATTCAGAAAATAAAAATAAAAAATGTATCACTTCAGTATGTGTACATGTGTGAGTGTGCGCGTGAGTGTTCATGTGTGGGTGCGTGGGTATGTACCTGCGTGTGTGCTTGTGTGTGTGTGTGTGTGTGTGTGTGTGTGTGTGTGTGTGTGTGCGCGAGTGTGCGTGTGTGCCTGCGTGTGTTCGTGTGCCTCGTATATGTGTGCGTGCGTATGTATAATCTATTTTCATTTTGCTATAACTTTTTAACTAGTAAACATATGGAACTACTCTTTTTAGCACTGCTTTACCAATTTAAGACATTTTCTGGCTATGATAAAATAATGGTGTGGTTACTTTCAACAATTTCCAGAAAAATCAAAATAGCTACTATCTATTTAAAAAACGTTCTCTAACCGTAGCTTTAAATGCAAAACATTATACATTTTCACATTATTAAGTTTAAAAAACCTTTTTTTTTGCCAAATAAGAATTATTTTATAAATATCGATTAGATGAAACTAAAATTATAGCGTAATTAATCAGATGACTTTCTCTCTCTCCTATCCTTACTTTGTGGCCTAGATCTTAAAGTACTTTATATTAATAATATTTGTCCTATGCACTAATCACAAAATTTTCTATAAAAAGGCATTCTTTAATAAGATCACGTGTGCTGCGCCACCTAGCCGTAGAAGCACGAACTTCAAAACTATTGTCAGCAGTTTCTCTTATCCGCGTTTACCACAATTTTTTTTCCGAATGCTCTGTTGGGATACTGTTGGAGGTCGACCTTAGCGGGACTCCCTGTATGTATACATCTACAAGGAGTTTGTCTTTTAAGTACACATACATTGTATGGGCTATGTATACCTGAAAATGGAACGCATCAACGGATTTACATGTTTATAGGCAACCCACATTACAGAGCAATATTCCAAGAAAATTAAGTTAGATAATTTTTACTATGAAGGGGGCTATGTTTGTGGTTGTGCAATGTTACAGAATCGTAAAAGCTCAACAGTGAAAGTACATTTCTTCATAAGATTTAACATTATTAGGATATCAAACATTTTCAATCGAACGGTTATTTACAAAATACTACAATATCAACAAAACTAAGGGCTTAAGGCTAAGTACTTACAATAAGTGCTCCACTTCTAAACAAAACTTAAACAATTTTGAAAAGCACGCACAGCATTTCTAATGAAGTCAGGATTTAATTCGTTACACCTGGTGCGTATACGTTCTTTTAATTCATCTATATTTTGTATGGGAACATTATCATCAATTGTTGATTATAGATAGCCCCATAAGAAGAAATCGTTGGGTGACAAGTCTGCAGAGCGTGGAGGCCAATGGAAGGGGCCGTACCTCCCTATCCATCCACTGGGAAACATAGGATATTTAACTTCACTTCTTTAGTTAACACATGACTAGTTTTAGATCTTTTGTTGTGAAAAATTATTATGCAACCTTCTGATTTGGATTTTCCAACAATTTGTTAAACCGTGCGAATGCAAGGAAAGGATCGTGCTGGATATTTTGATGAATACAGGTCTCGCACAGTTCTTAGAGTATTACCAGTTTGATACCATGTTAACGTTTCAATTTTTTCTTCTGTGTTGTACATGTCTTAAATAAAGCTTTAATAAATTAAATGACGATGATTTTTAATTTAATGTTTCTTAATAAAGAAATTTACTTTAATGTCACACTCAAACTAAGTGCTATCAATTTGCCAATAATTTGATTGTTAAATTTAAAATCTAGGATTCCACAAACATCAAAATAACCTCTACACAACTTCCCATGAGTGTTTTGAAAAAACCTAGTAAGAATCTTTAATATTAAAATCTTAAAATAATTTTGTGTTTATTTACAAATAAATGCACATATCCTTTAGGTTCCAAATATCAGACATGATTAAATGTAACATCTTTCTAATAAGAATAGTAATAATTATCAAATTGAGTTTTCGTGGAGTATTGTTTTGTTTAGAAGTCGAAGGTGGCCATTTCGAGCACTTATTGTGAATACCTAGCCTTCAGCCCTTAGTTTTGTTGATATTGTAGTATTTTGAAAATAACAGTCCGATTAAAAATGTTTGATATTCTAATAATGTTAAATCTTATGAAGAAACGCACTTTCACTGTTGAGCTTTTACGATCCTGTAAAACACCACAACTACAAACAAAACCTCCTTCATAGCAAATATTATCTAATTTAATTTTCGTGGAATATTGTTCTGTAATATAAACATTTAAGTCCGTTGATACGTTTCATTTTCAGGTATACATGGGCCATACAATGTATGTATACTTAAAAGAAAAACTCCTGTATATATATATATATATATATATATATATATATATATATATATATATATATTCTCTTTTAGAAAAATTTCATTATTAGAATTAATTGAAATGTGAATTAAAACCATCAAAAACAGATTATTATGTGCATGTGCGTGTGAGTGTACATGCGTGAGCGTGTGCGTGGGCGTGCGCGTGTTGGTGTGAGTGCGCGTGCGCGTGTACGTGCGCGTGCGCGTGCACGTGCGTGTGCGTGTGCGTGTGCGTGTGCGCGTGCGTGTGCGTATGCGTGTGCGTGTGCGTGTGCGCGTGAGTGTGCGTGTGCGTGTGCGTGTGCGTGTGCGTGTGCGTGTGCGTGTGCGTGTGCGTGTGCGTGTGCGTGTGCGTGTGCGTGTGCGTGTGCGTGTGCGTGTGCGTGTGTGTGTGTGTGTGTGTGTGTGTGTGTGTGTGTGTGTGTGTGTGTTGTGTGTGTTGTGTGTGTGTGTGTGTGTGTGTTGTGTGTGTGTGTGTGTGTGTGTGTGTGTGTGTGTGTGTGTGTGTGTGTGTGTGTGTGTGTGTGTGTGTGGTGTGTGTGTGTGTGTCTGTGTGTCTGTGTGTCTGTGTGTCTGTGTGTCTGTGTGTGTGTGTGTATGTGTGTGTGTGTGTGTGTGTGTGTGTGTGTGTGTGTGTGTGTGTGTGTGTGTGTCGTGTTTGTGTTCATGTGTGTGTTCGTTTTCGTGTTTGTGTTCGTGTTCGTGTTTGTGTTCGTACTCGTGCGTGTTCGCATTGGATTTGTATACAGATTAGTACGCGCACGAATTCGCATTCACATTCGTATTTTTGCTTGTACTCGTATTTTTAGCACTTATAACTAAGATGTGTCAAAATAGCCGGGTCATTTCAGAATAATGTGATTTAAAAATGTGTATAATTAGGCGTTAGTTATGCGTTATTCTGTGCCGTTGAAATTAAATTTTGTGTCCCAATGGGAAATAAGTTATTGGAAAAATTACATCGGCACGGCTTGAACATGAGCGTAAATCAGTTTTAATTCATGGCCAATTACGTGCCGCTTTGTACCGGAAAGTACAATTTTGCGCCCCTATAAAATTCTTATGCAGTAATTAGGCGTCAATTGTGCGCCGTTTTGAACCGTTACAATATCTGTTTGCGCCCCAATAGGAAATAAATTACTACAATAATTACATCGACAAGGCTAATTTCATTGCCGCATGGATAAATCAATCTTTTCTTGTGCGATAAGTAGGTACACATTATACGCCGTTACAGTTAAATTTTACGCACCTGTAGATAACAAGTTAATGTGAACATTGCATTGACACTCCAATTGCGCCCTTTTTTGCACAGTTTAAATAAAATGTTATTTCTCAATAGGAGATTGATTATTGCAAAAAGTAAATAGACACGATTAACTTTACAGTCATCGACTTCTGCATAAATCAATTTTTTCTTATGCAATAACTATTCGTCGACAATGCATCGTTTTGCTCAACTAAAATACTCTATAGCTGTAAAAATTATATGCGAAAATTTTATAGTGGAGGCTAATTACAAACTGTTTATCCGCTGTTTTGCTGTTAAAGTTAGATTTTGCGCCCGCATAGGATGTTCACAACGCAAACATGAGCGTAAACCAATTTTTCTTATGCAGTAATTAAGCGCCAATTATGCACCGTGTTGCACCGCTAAAATACAATTTTGCTCCCCTATTCAATTACATCAACACTACTAAATTCACAGCCATGGACCTCCGCCTAGATTAAATTTTTCTTATGCAGTAGTTAGGCACCAATTGTGCTCCGTTTTGTGCGGTTAACATAGCTGTTTGCACCGCAATAAGAAATAACTTACTGCAAAAATTACATGGACAAGGATGACATGATCACCTGATGTCTAAATTAATCTTTTCTTGCGCGATAATTATGTACACACTACATGCCGTTAAAGTAAAATTTTTATGTCCCTATAGGAAATGAAATGTAAAAATTACATTGACACTCTAAATGTACCCCTTTTTCACGGTTAAAATAAAATTTTGCTCCCCCATAGGAAAAGAACTCTTGCAAAAATTACATAAACACTGTTAACTTCACGCCGATGGATTGCATAAATCATTTTTTTCTATGCAGTAACCATGTATATATAGTAAATTATGCATAGTTTTGCGCAGGTAAAATACACTTTCGCGCACCTGTAAGTGTAAAAAGTACATCCCCATTGGTAGTTTTTCAACCGTAAACTAAATATTTTCTTATGCAATAATTGAGCGCCAATTATCCTCCGTTTTACGCCCCTATGCGAAATAATAAAGAAGTTTATCGACAAGTCTAATTACACAGTGTTATGAATAAATTAATATTTCCTTGTGCCCGGATTAGGAACTCATTATGCGCCGTTTTGCGTTGTTAAAGTTAAATTTTTCGTCCTCATAGGAAACCACTTAATGTAAAAATTACATCGACACGGCTAACGGCATAATTCAATTTTTCTCATGCAGTAGTTAAGCGCCAATTATGTGACGCCTTGCCCGCTAAAATACCTGTTTGCGTCCCAATAGGAAACAAATTACTGCAAAAATTACATCGACAAGGCTAACATCATAACCTTATGTTTAAGTTAATCTTTTTTTGCGTGATCATTAAGCACACATTATAAACCGTTAAAGTTAAAGTTTACGATCCTATAGGAAACCAAATGTAAAAATTCCATTGACACTCAAATTGTGTCCCTTTTTGCACGGTTAAAATAAAAGTTTGCTCCCCCATAGGAAATAAATTCTTCCAAAAATTACATAGACACGGTTAACTTCACAGCCATGGACTTATGCATAAATCAATTTTTTCTTATGCAGCAGCTAAGCGTTGATTATGCATCGTTGTGCACCGCCTATCCAACCACAAGCTAATGTAAAACATGGCTGATTTTTCAACAGTATGCTAAATATGTTCTTATGCAGTAAGTAAGTCCCAACTACATGCCGTTTTGCACCGCTAAAGTAAAATTTTGTCGCCCTATAAGGAATAAGTTAATGCTAAAATTTTATTACCAAGGCTAATCTCATAGTATTATGAATAAATTAATATTTTCTTGAGCCTTCGTTAGGCACTCATTATGCTGTTAAAGTTAAATATGGACCCCTACACGAAACAACTTAATGTAAAAATTACATTATTGGCGAGGCTAACTGTATATCCGTGAAATTCTGAAATAATGTATATTTCTTATGCAATAATTAGGCGCTCGTTAAGCGTCTTTTTCACCATTAAAATAAAATGTTGCTCCTTCATAAGAAATAAGTTAGTGCAAAAATTACATCGACAGGATGACCTTCACAGTCGTGAACTTATGTAGAAAATTAGTTTAGCCTTGCGTGTTAATTATTTATGGGTTGTTTTGCATATTACTGTGCATAATTCGTGTCTAATTACTACATTGAATTAGATAAGCATCCTTATAAATTTAAAACGTAGGTGGGTAGTCTTAAAATTAAATAGGAATTTGTGCATTATAATATTTCACGTGCAATACGCATATTCAGAAGTTGAAGTTCACTTAGTATTAAATATAAATATACCGATAATGGAAGAAGTGAAGTTTTATTAATACTATAAAAATACACATTATTCAATTAATCTGGTAAACAACAACACTTTTAAATACATCCATTCTATCATAACAAAAAGTTTGCTGTGGCGATGTAGTGTTTACAATAACATGCTTCCTACAGGAGCGAAAAATTGAATTTTAATGGCACATAAGGTGCGCCGGCTAATTAGCGCGCAACAAAAGAATTTGTTCACGAGTTTACGGCTGTGAAGTTGTCCTTGCTGGTGTAATTTTTGCAATAACTTAATTCTTACGGGGGCGCAAAATATTATTTTAATCGCGCATAATAGGCATCTAATTACTGCATAAGAAAAAAATTATTTATGCAGAATGACCGTTTCTATGTAATTTTTACTACAATAGGGGTGTTAATTTTAATGGCGCTAAACGGCGTATAATAGGCGCCTACTAACTACAGAAAAATAGCTTGATTCCTATAGGGTCGCAAAATTTACCTTTTAACGGCGCCAAATGGCGTACAGTAGGTGCCTAATTATCGCGCAAGGAAAGATTAATTTATTCATAATTATAGCTTTGTCAATGTAATTTTGCAATAACTTATTTCCTGTAAGGCCCCAAAACTTTACTTTAGAGGCGCTAAACAGCGCATAATTAACACATAATTATTAAATAGAAAAAAATTGATTAGTGCCGAAATTCCCGACTGTGAAGCTTGTTTCCTGTAGAGGCGCAACATTAAATTTTAACGGCGCAAACGGCTTACAATAGGCACCTAATTATTCCATAAGGAAATGGCTTTATCTGGAAGTTCGGGGCTGTGAAATTATCCGTTTTGATGTAATTTTAACAATAACTTGTTTCCTGTTGGGGCCCAAAGTTTATCTTTAACGGCGCCAAATGACGCGTAATAGGTGTCTAATTATCGCACAAGGAAAGATTAATTTATTCATGGTTATATGATGCTAGCCTTGTCAACGAAATTTTGCAATAATTTGTTTCATATAGTAGCTCAGAATTTTATTTTATAGGCGCTAAGCAGCGCATAAGTAGCACATAATTACTGAATAATAAAAATTGATTTATGACGAAATTCCCGACTGTGGGGTTTGTTTCCTATAGAGGTCCAAAATTTAACTTTAAAGACACAAACAGCTGCATAAGAAAAATGGTTTATCTGGAAGTTAGGGGCAGTGAAATTAGCCATGTTGATGTCATTTTTACAATAACTTGTTTCCTGCAGGTAACAAAATTAACAGTTTTCCAAGTATTTACCAAAAGTATTTTAGTGCTCATATAACATGGCGTTTAAGGGCTTATTTATTACTTTTCTAAAAATTATCAAAAACGGTGCTGAGTGTGATTGAAATGGGAACGTTATTTTACATGTAGATGACATCAATGTACATTTTTACAAGTACCAACTTTTCTTTTAAATTCAGATCTGTGACCGAATCGTTTGTACCGGGTGAGTCATTACGGAAGGAAGCCGGCTATATCCCAGAAACCGCTTATGTTACGACTTCAAAAAAAAAAAAATTCTGCAGTAAATGTGGCCATAGAAAATGCTGGCAATAATTTTAAAGATTGTAAATAGACCACTAGGTGGCGTAACTGCTGTAGTAAATTAAAAAATGTCTAATAAGTAACAGAAACTTAAGGAAAAGATATTAGTTGTATTTTTGGGACAATTTTACCCATTTTTTGTATAAGAAATTTTTCTCTAACTTCACAGGTTTTCCGTAGGGGGAGCTGCGAAAGTTGTCAGACAAACACGTAATTATCTTCGGAACCAGCCATCGAATCTTAAAAAGTAATATTTCGTTGGAAAGGTCTTTTCTTGCGCTATACATTGATGTATTAAAAAGTTAAGTTTGATTAACGAACAAACAGCTAGAGGACGCTTTCCAAATATTGCTGAAATTTTTGCGATTTTCTTCAAAATATTAAACAGAATGGTATGTTTTTTTATATTTAAGTCTGAAAAGGCATAAATTTTCGCCTATACTTTTTTACTCGATTATCACAACGATTGAGAGCTACAGGAACAATTCATCCCCCCCTTACTCACAGAGCACGCAGATCCCGAACGGAAGAAAATGTTATAAACGTTCTAGCGTATACCGAAATTAATCCACATAGTAGCACAAGAGCAATAGCTCATGACTTGGGACTAACACAAACTACTGTTCAGCGTACCGTGAAAGAACATAAGTAAGTTTTAAATAAAAGTTAGCTATTAAAAGTAGTAAAGTTATAACTATTAAAAAACCATAACTTCAATTTTAATCTAGATTACATCCATACCATGTAGTCCTTCATCAATCACTGACTGCAGCTGATTATGAGCAACGTTTAGACTACTGCGATTGGCTGTCGAATATGCTCATAGATAATCAACATCTGTTATCGCAAATATTGTGGACTGACGAGGCTACATTCCGCAGTGATGGTGGAGTAAATCGGCATAACATGCATTATTGGTCCAGAACCAATCCTCGTTGGATGCAAGAAATTCAACATCAGGGCTGGTGGATCGTCAATGTTTGGTGCGGTATTTTAGGAGGTCGAATTATTGGTACTCACATTTTTGACGCACCACTTAATGGCGGAACGATTTGCCGTTACTTTTAGAAGATGTGCCGTTACTTACTAGGCAGCGGATGATTTTCCATCATAACGGCTGCCCGGCACATTTTTCAGTACGCGTGCGTCAATTTTTGAGTAACACTTTTCCTGATACATGGATAGGAAGAGGGAGTTTTTATCCATGGCCAGCTAGGTACTTACATTTCCTTATTCATTCTTAACTTTAACAGCTTAATAACCATTACCATTGCTACCCTCTAGGTCCCCCGATCTAACTTGTTTAGATTTTCATTTTTGGGGAAGAATAAAGGACCTTGTTTTTACAACCAGGTCAACTACGCCTGAAAATATGGTCATTAGGATAAGAAATTCCATTCGCACCCTCTCCACAGCGGAGATAGAAACCGCTGTTTTGTCAACGCAACAGCGGTCGCAGCTGTGTATTGATAATGATGGCAGACAATTTGAGCATTTAGGTCGCCACTGAGTAATGGCGTACTACTCATCTCTAGTTAATTTTCGATGGTCCACCCGGTGTAATTATTAACCAACGGTAATACACTAACCCCAGAAACTCGATGATAATAACTGTCAGTATTATCGAATTTCTGGGGTTAACTCTCGGGGCAGGTTAACCCGTGTTTATAAAAGCTGGCCTAAGTAATAAACTATTATGTCAAAAAACTTTGCGTTTTATTGTTTTTGGATCTAAATTTAAAGTAGGTATAAAATTGAAACCAACAGATATATCGACTTGAAATTTTCAGGGTATAGGCGAAATTTTATACTCTTTCTGACTAAAATATAAAAAAACATACCATTCTATTTAATATTTTGAAGAAAATCGCTAACATTTCAGCAATATTTGGAAAGCGTCCTCTAGCTTTTTGTTCGTTAATCAAACTTAACTTTTTAATACATCAACGAATAGCGCAAGAAAAGACCTTTCCAAGGAAATATTACTTTCTAAAATTCGATGACTGGTTCCGAAGATAATTACGTGTTTGTCTGACAAATTTCGCAGCTCCCCCTACGGAAAATCTGTGAAGTTAGAGAAAAACTTCTTATACAAAAAATGAGTAAAATTGTCCCAAAAATACAACTACGATATTTCCAATATACCTTTTCCTTAAGTTTTTGTTACTTATTAGCCATTTTTTAATTTACTACAGCAGTTACGCCACTTAGAGGTCTATTTACAAACTTTAAAATTATTTCCAGCATTCTCTCTTGGCCACATTTACTGAAAAATTTTTTTTTTTTTGGAAGTCGTAACATAAGCAGTTTCTGGGATATAGCCGGCGTCCTTCCTTAATGACTCACCCGGTACATTCTTGATCAATTCAGTAAAGTTTGTGCCTGTATTCGATTTCAATTATGTGCAAAGTTCAAAATTATTACAAAATTTTACTATAGCAATGCTAATTAAGTTATGGCAAAATTATCACCAAGTAATGCAATGAGTAGTTTATTCAAATTTCTAAAACAAACATTCCAGTAAAGAATGCTTCCATGTCACTTGCTGACAAACATTACAAAATTTTATTTTTGTCTTTAATTGTCTCTTCTTTTTGAAGATTGATGATTAATTTAAGCATTGAAATCTTTTGTTTTCGATCATGATATGTATGAACCGCATCCAACAGGAATTTCATTCAATTCTCATTAAATTTACACAAAATGAATGAATACAAAAGCAAGCCCCCTCTATTTATATGATTAAATTATGTAAACATAATCTCAACAATAGAATTAAAATAAATCTATACTTTCAGTTTCTTCACCCAGACGTTTACGTGTACTTGAGCGTAAAACAACATTTTCGCTCTTAGAGAATAATGAAATTGTTTCATACTCTATAGTTATTTATAATTATCCAGTTGAAGTGAGCAATTAATCACTTTCCTTTTTCTATTACAGAAACGTAAATCTACCCCAGTGAACAGTGAAACACGCATACATCAATTTTTAACTGAACCACTCGAAAATGACCATTCATGCCGACTTGCTACAAAAACTTCATTCAAACTTTAATAATTGATTATACAATTATTAAACCTGTGCGAGTGTTCTCATTCAACGTGGTATTCTACCTTAGATCAAGTTTCGTCTAACACGTGATTTTTAACGTAAGTGACTAGTGAGTGCAAAACATAAAATGGATACTAACTCAGTGTCTCCAATGCCAGAATTAGCACCGATTGCCGAATTTGATAAAACACCGCCAACACCACCGGAAGAAACACTTCCAATGGATGATTTACCTCCACCTCCAACGACTGTCACGGTTCACGAAGAAAAATTAAAGGAGGAAGAGTAAGTTTATATTTTTATTGCATGACTTTACATATTGCGATTGTCATTCATGGTATATAATTTTCTACGTAAATAATATTTAGGTTATAACTATTTGAAAGGGAAAGACCTTCAGTTTTGGATATTTATAAATTGGTAATGAATGGACAAATGAATTTTTTTCTATCCTAGACATTTGACTTTAGAATTCAATTACTTGCGCTTAATCGGATTATCGATATAGACGGTGGAAACAGTTTGAAATCTAATTATATTTGTAGAATGTTTAGCCACACAAAAGATATTGCCCTTTATATGATTAGCATGCATAAAAACTCTTATATGCAAATCCGTCTATAGTTAAAATTAACCCTCAGACAACATGGTACTAGGTACTAAACCTTTCTAGTAGGTTCGCCAATTGCTACTAAACATCTGTCATACTTCTAGTAGCACTTACCAATATGTAACCTTAAATAATTGTAACTTTACAATTCTAATTAAGTTATAATACAAATAAAAATGAAGCAGCACGTTGTAATGTTTCAAGGTACCCTATCCTTAAAAGTGTAATTCGAAGTTACTCTCAATAATTAAAACACTATACAGTTTTCATGAGCATAATATTAAACTTATTCGAAATGATACAAATTCATAAAAAAAATTAACTTTACTGACAATAATGCTACTCTTACTTAAATTATTTGCTTCCATCACATTGACTTCCTTGCAATAATTAGAACCTTTATTTACAAGTCTAATATTAAATTACCCAAAACCCAAATCTAGTCCAGTCTGGTGGTAAACTACGCTGTGTTAATTGAATATTTTTTTTATTGGGAATTTACCAATCCGAAGCACACTAAAGGTCATTTGCAACGAGCGTAATACATTTGGTTATTACTTGTGTATAATTCCACCCCGCTACAAAGAATAATATTAGGGTTCTTTTACAATTCTTATTAATTTCACAATCATTGAAAACTTTTATTGTGTGTTTGAGAGTTTTAAATGGTTACCCTTTTTTATTTTAATCGGAATTGGTTTGATTTATAAAGATATCATCTTCTAGTTTAATTTTAATTCGATTGCTATTTAACTTCAGTTTGTTCAAATGAGCTTTAATATTTTCATCGGATTCCTGCCTTATTAAAATGCGCCATCTAGCTCAAGTGCAAAAAGAAATGATTACCATCATCAATGATCACAATTATACTCAATTTGATTTTCCTTATGTATTTGGATTTCTGTTGAGTTTACTTCCTTCTGAATTTATATATTCAATATTTGTATAAGCTTTTAATATTAATAATCTTTAATAATAAAAATAAATCAAACGTTATACTTATTTAATTACTGAAATTCGAAATGCAGAAATGTTTGGTACACCATATAACAATCCTTTAATTATAAGTAATATTCTTAATACTAACATGCAACAAAAAAAAAACCCTTGATCAACTTTGAATGGAATGTTTTCCGTTCAATTTTGATATTCAAATTCAATTTCAGAGAAAATAAAACACATACACGTTTCTTAATTTACACAATTAGAAATTGTACTTATCTGTTGCTTCGTTGAAAGCCGATGACGTAACTGCAATGTGGCCAAGCCGATGACGTAATTGGGCCTATGATGCAGACATGGCGCCTTGTTTATTTGTTCCCACGATTTCTTGCTTACACCTTTTCTGTCGATTAAGTCTATTGCAATTTCCTTTCCAGTACTTTATGAGTTTTGTAAATAATTGCTTGATATATTTATAATAGTCAATTATTATTTTAATTGTTCAATTTTAACTACACTTAGCGTTCTGCAACGCTTCTTCTTTGAACATCAATAAATTCCAGTTATTGTTCTTTATATATTAGTTTCTTTCACTAGATCGATAATCTCGATTTATTTTTATCGTTCACTATTTAAACACTCCCAGTGAAGAGTCCTCATAAATCTCATCTGAGGTCTATTGGCCGATATCGTTTTAGTCTTCTGTTGTTAAAAGCGGTTGCAGGAGAGGATTTCAGTGCGTTGCCGGTTTTTCGTGGTGCTTTTTGCTTGTGTCTTGTATGACTTTAGTCATGAATGGAATACCGAGGTCATCGTGTATGGTTTGTTTCGAAATGTACTAGGAGGGGTGGTCATTTTACGAAGCATTTTGGATTGTAGTCTTTGAAGGATGGCAATGTTGGATTTGCTGATACAGCCCCATAACTCGATTCCGTAGATCCAGATGGGTATTATTATCGTCTTACATAGGAGAATTTTATCATCTAGTGCTAGACTTGATCTTCTTCCGATTAACTAGTATAACTCTCTAAGTCTCAGGTCTAGCTGTTTTTTTTTTTGGAAATGTGTTCCTTCCGTTTAACTTTTTAGTCTACACTTGAAGAGCATTATCAACAAAAGTTCCAATTAAATTATTTCATGGAGTTGGTAAGTTCACGGCATATAGTATATAAAACATGACGCCCAGAACGCTGCCTTGTGATACTCTAGACTTTATCGGAAAAACATCTGATACTTCACCATTTACTGTTCTGGAAAGGCGATCGCTTTAACCCTATAACGCCAGAATTTTTAATAGTAAAAAAAAAAACGTTTTCTCGTAGTTGTGGTTTGTTCATTGATTAATTTCCGCGTTAGAAAAAACTGTCAAACTGACGTTTTTTGTGTCACAACCGTCTTTAGGTCCATGATTCTTATAAAATTCTTCAAAGCAATTTTTCGTTTTTGTGATGCACAGATAAGCTTTGCATTTAGAGCAAAAACATGCTGGTCCACTTTTACAACTAGTATTCTTACATCTCCTTCTATCTGTAACTTCCGGATAATGATAAAGTCTATCTAAGCGAACATCTTCACCAGGACTGCTTTTTATGGCGTACGCCCTTTTCTTTTTCTTGCAAAATGCTGTTTTGTTGGCTGGTTGCTTTTAATTTCTCCGGTAAAGTATCCAAGAATTCACAATTACTACATTTACAAAATGAAAAAATACTTTGTGGTAATGCTTTTTGGATCTGGTATGTATTCTATAGAACGCTTAGTAAATCCATTAAATGTACTCCTCCCATAAATTGGTTATAAGTTTTCACCATAGCTGGACATGGAATCGTAATGTTAGTTTATCATTGTTTATCGTAACGTTGCAATCACTTATTGGGGTTTGCTGAGGAAAAAGTTGACGTTAGGTCTACAACTCTGTTATCTGCCCATTTTACAACACACATATTTCAATGTCTCAATTACAGCTTTCACTTCTTCGAGGGAACCCTTATCTTTTTTCATTAGCTCTTTGTAAGTAACCAAATGAATACCAGGTAGACGATTAACCCTTACTATTCCTAAGCTGTATACTTTTTTATTTGCCAAATTTACCATAAGTGGCAGTGAAGTATACAATTTGTATTCCCACTTATGAGGTTTGTTGGGAACGTATTGCTTTATACTGGACTTTCCTTTGAACGGTACAACTTGCTCATCCACACAAAGCATTTGGGGCATTGGAATTTCTCGAAGCTTATTGGTTTGGCCGTTGGGTAATGGTAGCTTTGAATTGTGGTTCAAGTGAATCTTCGATTTTATCACTTCCCATCTATCTCGACTCATGACTTCAGATACAATGGGACAGTTTAGTTTGGACTTTCAGCATAAACACGAATTGGAGAGATTCACCATTGCCATTGCAAGGAGTGTTTCCTATAAACTGCTCAAACTCTTCATTACTTAGCACAAGGCTTTTATTTGAATTTTGTTGCACCGAATATAAGTTTGACTGGTCCACAGTAAACAAATGATATCTTCGGAAAAGAGATGATTAAAATATTCTACGGGACCTTCAACCACTCCAGAAGGTTCTATATTTCCTAACCGCTCAGGAATGGATCTCTCGCACCATGTCTCCACAAAGAGGAATATCCCTCCGATTCCTTACTGGTAAGGTCTTATTATATGAAGAAGTTATCGCTTTCAGAAATATTATCGTCAGTGCCTTCATCATCTGGCAAATACTCAGAATCTGCAAGACAAAAAAAGTTTTTCAACCTATAAATTTACTAAAGTAGAAAACATTACTTGCCAAACTCACCCGCAGTATAGTCTGATTCGTTTTGTGATTCAGAACTGCTTTCATTCACCTCAAGGAGTCGCCTTTTGCCATAAAACATCGAACACTGCATAATTTTCAAATAGAAATTTGTTTGTACCTACAGACGAACGTAACGATTTCGGTACATTTGAAAAATGCCCAAATATTCCAAATAAATAATACTATAATGGCCACCGTGTAGAATGTTTTGTAAGTCTACTCAAAATTTATCAACACTTTATGTTGGTTTATTTACAAAGAATCACAAAAATAGAAGAGCGTAAATAAATACCTAAACTCAACTTGATACCGTTCGAACTGATCTAACGCCGGCAAAATGATTCGACCTTGGACAGGTATACATATAAATGGAGCGTATCGATATCGTTGCTATCAGCGTTTGCTTCAGAAAGTTTCGGGTTTTGATATTTTATAGCTTGTGTTCTAACGTTACGAATTCGTGAACCTCAGCGTTATAGAGATTTGAGCAGCTTAAAATATGAATACAGGGCTTGATTTTATAGAGGAGGCCAACGTGCGGTACCTTCTTGAAATCTTGACTTATATCTAAAAGACCGAGATGCAGTATTTTTGGTCTTCTAGAGATTTATTAATTTCCTGAACGACTCGGCGACATTGTTGGATAGTTGAACGTTGGTATCGAAATCAAAATTGATGGTCTGGTGTTTTATTTAGGAGCAAACTGATTCTGTTGTGGAGCAATCTTTTAAGTAATTTACGGTGGATAGTAAACTTATGGATCTGTGCGATGATGCGTTTTTTGGATTTGTACCGCATTTGGGAATCATAACTATTTGCACTAGCTTTAGTTGTTTAGGCCAGTATCATCGCCTTAAAACGGCATTGAATATGTATGTTAACATCACGATGCTTTTTCTTGGAAGCTCTTTCAACATTTTAGGCGTTATTGTTCCGGGTCAGGTGCTTTTTTGTTATTTAAAAGAGCTATTGATTTTTTATTGTGTTGGTGTTAATGCATTTAAAGATTCTGTGGATAGTGAATTTTCATTTAATAACTGTGAGATTTCTTGATCTGGTACGTTGTCATGAGGTGTAGGGTGTATATACTTCAGCAAGATATTCAGCAAAAGATTCGCTTTCTCTTGGTTACTCCTTGCCCCGGGTCCCGCGGTAAGATCTTGTTTACGAATTTGGGGATTCGGGTGTACAGGTTTAGATTTGCTTTAGTCGGACGCTATATTAAATTATCGTGCCGATTGAGATTTAGTATATAATTTTGAAAGGATCTGTGCGTCCTTTAGTTTGTTTGGTCTGTAGTTTGTTAGTTAGTTGGTTGTATGCTAATTTTTCTGTTGGTGCATGATTGCGTTGAAACATAGCTCTGGCTTTCCTTTTTTCAGCAATTATCCTTTTGATTTCCAGTGGAATGTTTATATTCCTGTTTTGTTCTGTTCAGTTTCATGATCTGCTTTTAGGAGCATTGAGATTGTTATTAATAGCTTCGTGTGTAATTCTTGGTGGTTTTGGAGTGTTGCTTTTAATTTTATGTTGTTACTGATTATACTTCTATGTGATCTAGTCGGGTTTAGACTTGTGCAGGTATTCACTTAATATTTATAATAGTTCTGCTGATTGCTGAATGATAGGATGAAAGATTATTATTAGATGCTATATCCAAATAGGAGTTTGATATATCATCAACGACAAAGATGTCCAAAAGATTTGGCACTTTATTCAAATCAGACGGCCTGTGGGTTGGACTGCCCGTAGATAGAAAAATGTGTTTTTTTTGCTGTTATAATCACTTCCCGCAATAAATTTAGGAGCAAGCATAAGAAAAATTCTTCAAAATTATTCTGTTTTAGGTTATGTTTAGGTAGGCAATAAACAGCAGATACAGTTATGTCATAAGGGAGAGATTTGACCTTGATTAATGTCGCTTGTAGATAGTCTTTCGCATATCTTACTAATTCATAGTGCTCTATTGTACTTCTTATTAAAATTGCACTTCCTGCGTGAGCATTATTGTCAGGTTGGTTAGCGTGATAGAATTTAAATCCTGAAATTTTAAAGTATCATCTGTCAGTAAGGTGTGATTCGCTTATTAGGAGAATATGTATGAGACTGTTGTGAATGAAAGTTTGTATTTCCTCTTTATGTTTAATTATTCCGTTGGCGTCCCATAGGGCTATTCGGAGGAATTTAGCCATTATTTTTGTCCTACAAGCATGGTTAACATGCACGTATTGTTAGCGTTATTGCTGGCTATTTTGGTGTAGCTCTCTATTTGGAAATATAATATTGGTGAGGATCTCATCGGTTGGTGGTTGAAGTTTGGGATTGATAGAGAAAATTGAGGGTTGGGGTGCTTTTAGTGTTTAGTTTATTTTTGTATAAGCGGTGGTAGTAACCTCATCCTCTGTAGTTTTGCAGGATGCGGTCCACCACACAATATGCATGTGGCAGGGGTATCTTTACTTTTTTTTGCAAATTGCAGTGTTATGTAATCCATCACATTTTACACACGCAAAAGGTCTGTTGCCCTATGTTTTGGTATGTCCGTATAATTGGCATCTCGTGCACTGCATTACATTGTTTTGTTTTCTGGGAGGTTCAACTTGTACTAAACAGTTTTGCAAGGTTTGTATTTCATATACGTCTTTGGTTCCAAGTTAACGAAAAACTGTGATGGACAATATTATTTTCTTTCGGGATAATTTTCTATATGTATCTGGCGTAGTGCAATTTATTTTAACAGTATCGTTTGATATGATTTTGGTGGTATATTGTTCTTCTTCATCGACTTCTGCTCATGTTTTTATCATTTCCGGAAAATTTGCTACTCCATATACAAATATAGAAGGTTAAATGTTTGAGGCTTGCGTTGCAGTTGAGGACTCATGTTTAGACGAAGATAAGGCACTTTATCTGTTAGTTAAGTTTATATTATCATTTAAAGATTGTGGATTTGACAATGTTTTCCTTCTTTTAAAGCTGATAACTACTTTCCAAGGATTTTCTTTGGGGGAATTTTTTCATCGCTAGTTAAAATCATTCTTTGGAGCTGATTGTTGTGATTTGGGTTTTGTGATGGTTGATATGATTATTGTGAGGGATAAATCTGTTGGGGATGTTCTCATCGATTTGGCGCGTAATATTGTATTTGCGACGAATATTGTAACTGTGGTATCTGTGGGGCTATTACTGGCAGATACTGCATAGAGCTCACAGTTGGCATTATTTGTGGCATGTTGTTTATATAACCATACCCGTTTCCCGTAGGAGATACAATTACAAATTTTTAATATGTAAGTTACAAGGCTACTAATAAGATTAACACTTAAAACTTGACCGTATGGTCAGAATAATCACTTCACTGTCAGTGCACTCTGAGATATCGACTTTATGCTTTGAAACAACAACTGTTAATTGAATGAGGTAGGAATGGAAGTGTTGTACCATAGCGGGTCAGGTTAACAATGAAGTTATTCAAATTAGAATAAACGAGTTTTGCGCAAAGATGGTTCAATTAGTTAATTTTCAAACCGGGAAAGAACCACCAAGAAAACCCAGTTTAGCAATTTTACAAATACAGGAATAAATCAAAGAATAAAAAAACAAAGAAAAGAAAATGTTCAAAACGCCAATATAACAAATTTATCAAATCACATTAAAATGAGTACAAAATTATAAAATCAAGTAATGGAAAATGGAAAACAGCTTCATTATATATAAATACCATAAAAATGAAACAAGCTGTGACACCACACCCACAATTGTGTCATAAATAAAATAGAATTGACATTGTGAAATCAAACATGCGGCCGTATACATCCAATCGTACCGGCACTTGAATTAACAACAAGGTAAAAGAAAAATAATAGTTGAGATTAAGTTACTCATAAAATAAAACAAGCAGTATAATAAATATGTAGCAATAAGTTAACTGCAGTGCAGTTTAAACTACACTTAGACAAGGATAAAAAATAGCCAAATAATTTACACATACACAATTGGACCATGAATAAAAGCAGCCTTTTACCTAATCCCAAAAATATATTCGTACAATTACAATAAACTACCTACATAAAAAGAATCAGTTCGTAGACAATGTTACACGTCCAAACCGCACTAGGCGTCGTGTATGCTTACTACTGTAAGCGGGTTGCCAAGCCAGCTAACAGGGAGATGGGCGTGGTCGAAATAAGAAGTAAAATGAATGATTCATACGCTCAAACACCTTACACCTATATTCAAACAGCTCAGTCCGGGAAAGTATGTCTCCAGGCGCCACCACCATCGAAACTTTGCTAAAATAATTGTCTTAAGCTGGGTGTTAATTAACCCTACTTGATTGTGGAAAGTAGGATTGTGCTTACTCAGTAAACTCTCACACGAGGGTCCTAAAACAAACACTTGTCCCAAACAATTCAACTCAAACTCAAATATATTTAGTACTACCCAGGTTATTAGAAACTTTTTTAATACACCTCGTAAACCAAAATTTCCAAAATAAAATTTATCACTCAAATTTAACTGCATTCACTTAACCAACAGTTATAAAAAAAAAACTGAAATACACGTCTCAAACTTCCTGATTGTACCCTGTACATCCAGAATACCAAAGTTATAACACGTTAACTGAATATTTTCTACGTATCCCTCGTATACATATAAAGTTAAATCTCTACTTATTAATGCATAAAATAGTTCTTCATTCAATGGTCGATAATTAATTTTTAAAATTCTTAATCAAAAGAAAAGCAATGTCATCGGCTTAATAATTGTTCCTTTATGATACCTCTGAATCGTATGGGACATTCGTAAATATGTAAGTTCTCAAAACTCCATCTCTTAGTTATACTTAATGAAATTTTTAAATCAACAGCTGATCCGTCATTAGTGTATTGCGTTAAACGAAACTAACATGAAGATCTTCTTTTTTAAATTAACCTGGCAAATATAACCTTTCCGGTTGTTCATTAATCTTAAAACCAAAATATGCAAAGTCTACATTTAACTTGTCGAAAACTAGGTCACCAATTAAGTAAACGTCACAAATGTGTTTCATAACTGGCTAAATAAACAACAGAATAAAAGTTAACGATAAATATATATTGTCCTGCACAAAATAATAATTAAAAAAAAAACAAATGTTTACATACACTACAACAGCGTGGTTGAGAAACCAACCCACCACACCACTGTCAATACAAATTTGCGTTTCTGCAAAAATTCTTACTACTAAAACAGCCAATACAACATAACTCGAGATCGATTACTTTTTCCTTCAACACTAATTAATTAAAAAAAAAAATTACACAACAACCCGCAAATAAAACTAACCAAAAGATAATCGTGCTCAACTGAGTTTTCAAAGTTCTTAAGTGTAATTCTTACTTAAAGACTGTCCATTTATCCTTCGCTTTTCTTTCTTCTCTCTTCCCGTAAACCAATTATTTGTAGTCCATGTGTATCCTTAGATTGCCTGAAGGCACATAACAAGTACTCCGCAATTTCACAAACACTTATTCCTTTCGGTACTCGCGAATTGTCCAACTATACGAGGTTATTACTCAAATAACCAGTAATAATCTGTACACGTTTGGTTGCCTCTTTCAAGTTTCTTGCAACCTTTAGGACAATTTAGCCCTTCCTTACACAAATAAACTTTTAATGTCATATAAAATTACTTTAACATTGGCTCAATTTACTACGAATATTTCGTTCACTTAAAGGTGGTCCCATAAATAATTTGAACTAAGGATCATTACAAGCACACGCACCGCACTCAACACTATAACGTAACAACTGTTATCTTATTACAAAACCGCTTACGCACTTTTTTTTCCTTGAAGAAAAAAAAACCATAAACTGATTTTATCTTCAATCTCAATTTTATTAATTGTTTTATGTCTTATACGATTCATCCCCTTTTGGGTTACGCAGTTGTTTAAACAATGACTGCCTTCAATATTATTCACAAATATAACTCCAACTCAACCCATTCTGCGGTCACACTTCACCTCGCGCGCGCGTCTTCCACCGTGCTCTCACCGACATCCACCAAAAGCAAAAGCCAAAAAGCCCCCGTCAATCTCTGACTTTCCTATTTATACCTCAAGCCATCCATCTTTAAACATGTCTTACTTCCTCGCTATATTCACCAATGGTATTCACTCAAACTTTCTTAGTGCCGACTGATGCTACCCTCTGCACAAACACGCTTGTAATTATTATACATCGCCATGTTTGTTCTTGCCTGCAAATTTTACAATTACTTTATGGAGAAGCCATTTCTCGTCATCACATTCATTCAGTGGCTACTCTGGACCATTACACAACTTTCAACGTTTATCTCTCACATGCGCTCATCCTCCTTCCGCAACATTTGCAAAAATAAGTACAGTCTAAGGTCTCAAATCCCATATACGTACATGTACGCTCAAAACTGATTGCACAACATTACGAGAACTTTCTATAATCAACAATTAAACATACCAAATCTTTCACTACATATTTCCTAAAGCATTCTATACTTATACATTCACATTTTCCGGCCAAGATTACTCCTTTATCCTCCAACATTCCATTCCTTATTCAGTAGTCAACAGTAGCAAAACATTATCGTCCCATCGACACATTTCTCTTCATATTTACATTCATCAGAATCTATTTATTCCAACACCAATGTCTCTATAACATTCAAATACACGTATCTGCATACTGAATGATATTTCTCCTAAATTGCCAGTGGCGTATCTTCCACCCACATACATTATGCATATACAAAAAAAAATTGTTTTTTTCGTTCAAACTCAATACACCAGTACTCAAAACACGTAATACACGTCATTATAACATCTTACATACAGGGTGTCAACACAACCTTACAACAAACAATTCTAAATAAACCGCCTGAATTAAATACACTTGAAAAATCTTTAAAATACAGCCTTGCAACGGTAAGGAGAATACACAACAGTTACGTTAACGAAGTGACCGATAACCTACGCACAAGAATTGACGCGAAAGTCTGAGTGACTGCGATTACAGCACCCCTTTCTCAGCTTACACGTACATCTATAAATCTCTCTGCATTTAAACAAATAAGAACGGGTTAGTTTTAACAGCTAAAGCAGTTTAATTTGACGTAAATATGGAATCGAGGCTTTCTTAATGAGATCTAGATACGTTTCTGTAAACCTCTGATTAATAACAGCAATTAAACTGAGGTTCATCATACTATGTTTGTCGACGTACTAGGTTTTCTACGCAGGCGAAAATGTGAACAATAAACGATAATTATTAATATTAATGCCAAATCATCCCTGAAATGAGGGGGCCACTGTACGGTCTAATGCGGCTTCTTTAAACAGATTTTCACCTAATAAGCATGCTTACCAGGTGGCGTATTGGCAATTAAATTACTACCGCATTGCTAACTATTGCTATCAACAAACAACTCTGTACGATTCAATATCTCGTGATAACTAATTAATAACTTCTTGCAAGGCAATGACCGATTTCCAGTAAGCTATACCACCTTGTTGAACTGTTTTTTGCAGGCTGTAATCTACATTTAAATACTTACTTATCCTTGAATATAATCCTGCAATCACCAACACTTAACGGGCGAAGGTACGCAGTTTAAAGTCAAGACTGCGGCGATTATTTATCGATATAAGTTGTTTACTCGCCCGATTCGCTGATTAAAACTAGAAATATGTGATTATTTATGGATATGTTTGTTTACACGCCCCTTTTGTGGATTAAAGTGGAAGCGGGGTGACTGCTTATTAGCATAAGTTTGTTTATACGGCCTTGTTTAATGATGTGGAAAACATACATACCAACAAACAAAAAAAAAGATAAATTCGGGCTTTTAGTTTCTACTAAAACGGAAACGATAATATATTAATGGCCACAATGATTTTCAATTATGGTTTGTAACAAAGCAATAAATCGTCTCCTACTCGGTACAACTCGATCGAACCTCTAACTCCAACTAACTGTTTACTCTCAAATCCACTCCCGCCTTTAAAAGTTATCTACATGAAATAACAGATCCCAGTAAGTCAGTCTTAGTGTGAGGCTGACTAAAGGAACTGTGGAAAGGGAACTACTTCCTTCCCTCTTTGAAATACTCAAAACAAGTAAAGGGCTACGGTGCAGTTAATACGACGACCGAATTTAAGACAAAACAAGGTAACATATCATCAATAGATTTAACGTAAAGCACAGTTGGAACTGGTAAAAAAAGAAACTAAAATGAAAAAACTTGCACATACATGTCACTTGTAATTTTATGGAGAGCTCTCACTATAACGTTATATATAGGGAGTGCCCAAGTGGTCTTTACAAAATCCTACTACATGCTCCTTGGACTAAAACACCCCGATTTGACTAAACTTGCTTTGGTCCAAAGTTTTTTAATTTGGACTCTATAAAGCCCTAAAGTTACAATTTTGAAATCAATTTTTCGTTAAAAATTTTAAAACGGCTTATGCAATACTGACAAAATTTGGTACGTTCACATAGTTTTAAGAGATAACAAATGCAATATCAAAATTATGATTAATATCGATGCATGGGCTGAGAACTGAGGTTTATTACTAATTAAATATTTCAATTTTCTACGTCAATGATACATAAAAGCTTTACCTTGTAATAAAAAAATTGATTTAAATTATATTGGTTTCCCGCGATACTAACTTTCTTTTCTTAAAAAGGTAACAAAACAATTTTTACTGTTTGTTTCCTAAGATTGATTTAAATAAAGCTTGTATTGTATTAAGTCTTAAAACTTTAGTGTACTAGTTTATTCTTTATTTTTATCAAGGCCGTATAATATATACTAACGAATAATATAGTGGTATGTTATTGGTGTTTGGATATCGCCAAGAAAATTGTCGCAAGTGTGTCAGCGTGTGGTCTGGAAGATTTCCAAATCGTTGTGTTTCAAGCTACCCAAATTTTGCCGCAATAAAAAAAAACATCTTCGAAACACGGGTCGCTTAATTTAATAGGTTATTCTCTATTTATCAGGGCCATGCAATATATACTAACGAATAATGTAGCGATACGTTATTGGTGTTAGGATATTTTCACAAGTGCGTCAATGTGTGCTTTCGAAGATTCCCAAATCGTTGTGTTCCAAGCTAGTAAAATTTTGACGCAGTAAAAAAACATTTTCGAAACACGGGTCGTTTAGTAACCGGTTATTATAGAAGTTGGCGTTTTATGAGGCTTCACGAACTAGAAGAAGAAATTTTAGAACGTGTTGAAGAGAATCCCGAACTAAGCACTACACCAATAGATAAGGGACCAAGAAAATCTAAATATGTTGTGAATATGGTTATTAGGGAGCAGTTGTTATACTCATACGATACACCTTTACTTCAAGATCCCTTGTACCAAGATCCTGAAATTCGTTTCAATTTTTGCCAGTTTACTAATATGGCAACAGGAAGGGATTTAAATTTTGCTAATAATATTTTCTTTGTCGATGAAGCATGTTCCTCAAAGAAAAAGGGAACAAATTTTAACAATGAACCATTTTATGCATAAAAAATCCACATGCAGTTAAGGTTAGTAATTTTAACACGAATTTAAAATTAGTATGTGGGCTGGAATAATTGGTAATTTTATTACTTGTTCTGTCATTCCTCCACAAAGATTAACAAGAGAAAGCTTTGAGCAGTTTTTATAACACAAAATTAGGCTCGAGATTGGGAATAAGTTTTTCGGTCAACCACTTAATATACCTCTTAGAATTCATGTCGTCATGATTTAAACATCAACAATGCATTTGGTATAAATCCTTTAGCACCACCACAATGTAACATTATTAGGCGTTATCCTATTGAAACAGGTGCTTTCACTCCATTTTCACTGCTGTCATACCATCCATGCAAACTCGTATGTGAACTGTGCAATTATGATTCGTCACCATAAATGATGTTTCTGTCCCCTTCTCGGTGCTTTTTCATTTTTCTTAAAAATGTGGTTCCTTTCACCCTTATTACGGAAGTTTCCACCAAGACCGTCCTTTTGGCTTTAGTGTTCTGCCATTTGAAACCCATCTTTTTCACAATCGATCTAAAGCTGTATAATTTTCCTCTTAAATGTATCCCTTCTTCTTGGACAGCTGCGAACACATTATGCATTATTGGTTTTTGCTTTTGGATATACACAAAATTGTAAATTATTTTTCTAACAACTTCTTCATCAAACTTGTCGATGTTTGATCTAGGTGCTGGTTTGTTTATTATTTTACGAGGTGAACCAAATGTACTTCCTTCAGGTTTCGATCTGCCTTCCTGTGTAATGCGTTTAATTGTTATTCTGGATACGCCTGTTGCTTTTGCGAATCTTTCATACACACGATAGACAGGGATAATAAAATCTTTTGATTCTTTTTCTCGCTTCATAAATTCATACAATTTATAAATAATTTCACGAGCTTGATTGTGAACAACTACTCCACTCATATTCAAAACGTTTACTTGGCAGTTTGGACAACAAATAACGATGAAATAATAAAAAGTGTGTTGAAAAAGACAGATTTTGTATAAAACGGAAGGAATAAACTCAAGCGGCAACGTACGAATACAACGTGAAGTAAATAAACCGAATGACTACATTTATAAGTTGAATAGTAGCATATTTGTTGAATACTTTCGACGCGTTTAGATCATATGCGCATGGTGTCACGACATTTTGAAACTACTTTACATGTGGTTGGATTAACTGTTATCTTCCATTGGCGTAGAAATTTGAACTGATTTATAATCATGAAATCAACTGCTAACATTTTTTTTTAAATGCAAAACTAAAATACTTAGCTTTTTTTGTATTTATATTTGGTAAACGTCTATACCTTTCGATAACACTTACAATTATCATCCTCAGAAGTAGTAAAATCTTTTAATATGTTAAAACAAATTTATATTTCATAAATTTATATTTTATAAATTTTATAAACAATTCTAAAAGATGTTAGTACTACAGAGGACGATAACTATAAGAATATCGAAACGTATAGATGTGTGTAAAATATAAATACAAAAATACAGCATTAAAAACCCAAAAAAACTAAGTGTTTTAATTTTGTGTAACAATGGGCAGAGTTTACATTTTAATATGTTTATAATAAACCTAATCTGAATTGTATATATAAAATATTTCTTTCCGGCGTAGAAAATTAAAATGTTTAATTATTAATAAACTGCGTACTCCGCGCATGGATTGATATTAATCTTAATTTTGATATGGGATTTGCTGTCTCACAAACTATGTAAGGGTACTAATTTTTAGTAATATCGCATAAGCTTTAAATTTATAACAAAAAAACATTGTACTAAGATACGTTTAGTTAAATTGTGTTGCAGTTCAATCACAGACACCTAGTATAAATCAAATTGTTACCACAACCGTAGCTAATTATGTATTCAAGTAAAACAGTACAATTAAATGAGCCAATTATAGCACGTGATATTCACTAGGAGATCCTAAGCGTATGTCATAAACAAAATATCTTATGCAATAGGCAATTTCGAATATCTTACAAAAATACAGGGTGTCCCAAAAGAGTAGGATACTATGGGTATCTTTCTTATTAAAGATAGAGATTTGGTTAAATAGGCAATATTGTGCCATTTTTTGGGCCGCGTTCGATTCCGTTGAGAAACATTTCAATTTCCACAATTGCCAAACAGTTTCAAAATTATTAAAAAAAAAAAAAATCGCCGATTTCTAAAAACTCCAATATCTCCGTAATTATAAAAGATATGAAAAAAAGTTTTAGATCAAAGTTACTTACTTCGATGAGGTGCACTTAAAAATGATGCCAAAATAAAATTCAAGGTGGGGTTTCTAAGGTATTAAAAATTTTCAATTTTACTAACCTAAGTTACCTCTCCGCGTGATACGCTACTGAGTTGGCAAATAATATTTTAAGACGTTTGAAGGTCGTATTTGTTATTATATTTGTTTTGCTATTATAATGTTGTAGGAAAGGATGGAAAATGCGGTTCAGAGTAGCCAACTGAAATATCCCTTTCATTACAATGTTGCATTTATAGCATTTTAGTTATTTTATAATTGGATGTTGTTCATAGTGGAATGGCAGCCATATTATAGAGGCCTAATTATTCGTGAAATGCACTTTAGCAACTTTCTTATTTTAAATATTGGATTTTTACACAATTAAATGCTATTTTTTTTCTCTTTTCAACGATGTATAACAACCTATGTACGAATAAAAAATTATGGGAAATATTAACTATTTTCATTTTAAATCAAGCATCCACGATTAACAATAAAACAAAATTTATTATAATACGACTAACTGTCAAGTTGTATTGGTTTATTAATTGTGTAAGTAATTAGTATTGCTGTGTTGTATTATTAAGAGATAAATTTATGATAATTGTTTTTTCTTTAATTATTTCTAATGACGACCTTTCCAACAAATGAACAATATGATAGGTTTTGTACATACACAAAGTGCTACAAAAACTCCTATCTTACTGCTCAAGAACGTCTAACAAATTTTCCAGAGCGCAACCGGACATGAAAATATTTGCAAGATTAGATTCAAATATGCAGCATTATGGAGGTCTTTGAAAGCCCAATAGAAACATAAACTGAAGATGAGGAATTAACTTTAGCTTGCGTGCAAGTAAATCCGAATATTTCCACTCGAGAAATTGAAGCTCAAGTTAATGTGTCTAAGACTAAATCATCGAGAATTTAAAAAAAACACAATTTCCACGCATATAAATTACACATTGCGCAGACTTTGCGAGCAAATGATAATATCCGTAGAACCGCATTTTGTAGATGGTTTTTAAATAAAATTGTAGAAAATGGTGATTTTATAAATTAAGTTTTATGGACTGACGAATCCTACGTCTCCAATCGTGGATTATTTAATCGCCATAATGAGTACCATTAGTCACAGGAAAATCCACACATAGTGGTTCCACGGCGCAACCAGGTTCGTTTCGGCTTTAATGTTTTTTGTGGCATATTGGGAAATCGTTTAATTGGTCCTATAATTTTTGATGGAACCTTAACAGCACAACGTTACATGGAAATTCTGCAAACATATCTTGAAGATTTATTAGATGATCTACCTTTGACACAAAATGTTCAAATATGGTATCAGTAGGATGGCGCACATAATGCTGACAATGTTATCCAATATTTAAATGACCGTTTTGATAACAGAGTAATTGCCACCAATACACCTAATCAGTGGCCAGCCAGACCTGCAGATTTGACGCCTCTGGACTTTTATTTATGGTGCACTATAAAAGATAAAGTGTATGGTCGTAATTTCCATTACAATAATGCAGAAGGACTACGTCAAGGAGTGGTGGCGGCCTTTAACGGTGTTCATCGAAATACATTGCGAACAGTTACTAACTGTAATTAAAAATTATTATTAATTTTATTAAATACATAAATAAAAAGTTTACGTCGAGTAGGATTCGAACCTACGACCTGTACTTTGCTAGAGTACTGCGCTAACCAACTGCGCCATCAAGTGTTGTAAAGCGCTATCGATTGTGTGTACATGAAAACGACCAGCACTTTGAACATTGATTGTAATGTGTTATGATTTTAGCATTTACTAATATCACGGTGTATCGTTGTGTTTAATTTGTTTAATAAATAATTTTTACTTGCAAATTCTTAATCATGGCTACTTGACTTAAAATGAAAACAATACTTCCCATAATTTTTTATTCGTACATAGGTTATACATCGTTGTAAAGAGAAAAAAAAATCACATTTAATTGTGTAAAAATCCAATATGGCGCCCATTTAAGATAAGAAAGTTGCTATTAATATCTTGGAAACCGCCATGTTGAATTTTATTTTTAACTGTGCCTCATTGAAGTAAGTAACTGAAGCTTTTTTCGTATCTCTTATAATTGCGGAGATATTTGAGTTTTTAGAAATCGGCGATTTTTTTTTTAAATAATTTCGAAACTGTTAGTTTCTCAACGGAATCGAACTGCCCCAAAAGATGGCACAATATTGCCCATTTAACCAAATCTCTATTTTTAATAATAAGAAAGATACCATACTATCCTATTCTATTTGGGACACCCTGTATACCTAGAACGTTTACCCGTTGTAATCGTTAAATAAAGGGAAACTATTTACATTATAATGTAATTTGTTGATAGTAATTGTGAAATAAATTAATTAATGCTGACTAAATTATAACTAAAGCGTAAAAGTGCAAGAGTATTAAATAACCAATGTAACATATTTGACAGTCGATAATTACTCAAAGCTTCACACCACTCGGTGGATTGGCATTAAATAGAATACTAGGTGGTAATAACTAGAGCTCATAATTATCAAATTCATACGTTTTTACCAAACTTGCACATGGTACTATTCATGGAAGATACACGTTATTAAATGGCTAATCTTTAGTAAGCGGGTAATTGTACGACCCATAAAACTTTTATAGCTAGAGTTTTATTTTTAGTAAATGTATTGTAGTAAAGTTTCAAAGGTACCCACTAATTTCTTCACATTTCAAACATACAGACATAGCTTTAATTATTACCAATGATCAGTACAATAGTCAGGTACGATGAAATTAAAGCAGTTTTTCAGAAAGTGTATCGCGACCAGTATTAATTAACCTTTAAATCGTATCCGAGAAGAGTTTTCCAGTGTACAGGGCTGCCTGGGATTCAATCCTGATTAATTCCAATAAATCACGGAATAGGCAGTAGCATATAAAAAAAGGACCATTTTTCCTAAGGTAGGGTGGAAATGCCCGTATTTCTATTGAAAACCGTGGAAAATAATGATAATGTTAAATTACCAAAGGTTTCTTAACTTTAAGCACTGCGCATTTTCGATCGTTAACCGTGAATTGCAAATCTTATCAACTAAAATTCTTAGTATCTGTATTCTGTTTTAAAATGAGTTAAATGTGAATAAAAGAGATGTAGTCATGTATTAAAACGATCGTCAATTAAAAATTAATTTTAAAATGCAACCACTCTAGTAACATTTCCTAGGTCCAACAGAATAGCCAATCTCAATCTTTAACCGACAGTAAAAGTTTGAATTTACTAATTAGTGTAAATAACCCATACTGATCGTTACGCGTATATGTCTACGTCCAATGGGCAACACTGTTAAAATGAATTTATTAGCAAGTAAACGTAGAAATGTGGCGTACAGCAAATAAGCAATTAAGTCAGCAAGAAAATCTTTCAAAAAAACTTTGCAGGCTTCTTGTTATAAGCCATAAAATGATAACGGTGCCCAACCTTAGCACAAACTTCAACTTTGACTAACTTGCTATGTGATAAGGTGGCTGTAAATAAAAAAATAGACGGCATGTATTGAGATGTCGGTGGCTAAAGGAGATAAAATGGAGAAACGTTCAGAAACGTTCATTGTGAGTGATGAAACCATTCGTTCACAACTGCATCAACTAGGAAAGACGTGGAAGTTAAGCAAATGGGTCCCACATGAATTATCAACCGATAACAAGTTAAGTCGTCTTACCGCTTGCTCGGAAAACATTTTACGCAATAATAATGAACCATTTCTTAATCGTTTGTTAACTTGCAATGAAAAATGGATATTACACTCCAAATCTACGCGTTTGCGTCATTGGTTGTCGCCCAGTGATTCGGTACTACACACTGCTAAAGGTTCCTTGCACCCGAACAAGATTTTATTGTGTTTGGTGGATAGCGACCGGAATATTCCATTAGGAATTTTTCGAAAGGGGTCAAACCATCACTGCGTACTTGTATAGTGAACAGCTTCAACGGAAAACAGTCTTCTTTAGTCAATCGGAAGAAAGTGCTATTCTTACATGATAACGCCAGACCACGTACCGCAAGATTGACACGGAAAAAATTTCTGAACTTGACTGGGAAACATTACCACACCCTCCATATTCTCGTGACATTTCACTAACCACCTTTTTTCGTCTCTTTACTACTGCATGAGGCATAGACAGTTCAAAACAAGGCTTGAAGTTATCAATGCAGCCCGTCAATTTTTTGATTCAAAATCCATACAATTTTACCAGAGCGGCATACAAAAGTTTGTGTTACGTTGGCAAAAGATCACTAATAGTTGTGGTAGCGACTTCGATGAGTAATAATGTATTATTGTTTGTTAAATATTTTTATTTTGCCATAAAAAACCACACGAACTTATTGGTTATCTTTACATTTACACACAAAAGTTTTAATATTTGTACATAATTTACGGAAAACGTGATTGTAGCAATCAATTAAGGTAAGCAAAGTTAAAATGCTTAGCTTTTCAGTTTTAAATAATGTATTTTTATAAGTAAGCAAAGATTCAAATATTCTAACTAATTTTGTTAAAAACATTTTGACTGTTTTGTAGACCTAAACTGTTATTAAAATGTTGTTGGTACTGAAGAATTATGTGCATCGATAGAAACACGTAATTGGTAAAATGTACTTGATTTTTTAATTGTTCCAGTAGGGATAAATATTGTTAGCATAACATCAAATACGCAGATCTATTATTTATCGAACGTCTAAAGGTATGAATCTTGTATTCGTTATATTACAGACAACCTTGGTTCCAAACTAGATGAATAATAAGTAGTTATAGTATAGTAATTAAACAACCATTCAGCTAGTAAGTTTATATTTGAATGCGTAAACTACATCCTCCCTATTTTACTGAGATGGACAAAATTTAATAGTTTAAAAAACTTTCACTTTTTAATTACAATAACAGAAGATGATATATACTGACTTCCATAAAAATTGCAACACCTAGAATTTACTGAACGGTTTTAATGAAATTTTCCTCAATGACGTCTTTCATTAGAACAAACAAACGATTAAAATTTGAAAACAAAAGAACAAAAACTAAAAATGTTTTGTTCAATAATGAGTTGCTCCGCCACGATTTGTAATGCACTCATTTAGACGGCGTGGCATGCTATCAATCAAGTGATCTATAGCTGCCTGTGGTATATCAACCCAAGCTTCTTGAATCCGTAGCCGAAGATCGTGTAATTTATCTGGAGGGTGTGGTAAATTACCCAGTCGTCTACCGACCTCATCCCATATATGTTCAATGGGCGACAAATCAGGCGACCGAGCAGGCCATGGGAGGACGGCAATGCTAGCTTCTTCCAAAAAACGTGTTGTAGCCCTTGCCGTATGAGGGCGCGCATTATCCTGTTGGAAAATGGAATTTTCCAGCCCCTGAAGATATGGAAGTGCAACGGGTTCTAGCACATTGACAATGTAACCAGCGGCGTTTAAGTTGCCATCAATGAAGACCAAGGGTGATCTGCTACCGTAACATATTTCACCCCATATCATCACTTCTTGTGTGAGGGCTGTGTTGCGCTCCACGAAAAATGTTGGATTTTTACGCTTTCCACGCATCCGTCTGACCCTCCTACGACCATCGTGGGCCCACAAGCAAAGTCGGGACTCGTCACTAAACACAATTCGATGCCATTATTGCGCCCAATTCGCTCTTTCGTTGTTCCATTCTGGCCTGCGCAGACGGTAAAGTGGTGTAAGAGGAAGACATAAAAATGGACAACACGAATGCAGCCCATAAGGCCTTATCCGGCGATAAACAGATGACATTGACATTCTGGGTCCTACACCTCTCATCCAATCATTTGCAATCGATCGAGTTGTTGAAAGTTTGTCTCTTGTGGCCAAAAGTCTTAAGCGACGTTCTTTGCGATCTTTAGTCCTGCGGGGACGTCCAGATCCAGGGCGACATTGTTGCACCCCTTCCTCGGACCATTTAGACCAACATCTCAATATCATTTCGGTTTACACGACGAGCAATTTCTCTTAGCGAAAGTCCGGCCTCTCTCATGCCAATAATACGGCCACGTTCAAAATCAATCAATTGGAAAAAATGTTGATGTTGACGTACTCTTGGCAATGTTTCCAAGTTCAGAACGAAATTTTGAACAAACAATTTGCAAAATTGACAGTTAATTACACACTTATTGGTTTATTTCTTCAAATTAATTGTTACTAAGTGCAAAGGAAAAAACAAAAAAAAATTACTAACTAGATTTTATTCAAATTTTAATCGTTTGTTTGTTCTAAGGAAAGACATCGTTGACGAAAATTTGAATAAAATCGTTCAACAAATTCTAGGTGTTGCATTTTTTATGGAAGTCAGTATATAAAAACACTTTAATTGCTTTACTAAGTTTAAATTATAATAAACCTTACAAAGTTTAAGAAAGGTAGTACGAATTTCGGTAAGACCTCCCCTTCTCAAACCCAGCTCCATCCGCTTTACGGATTCCGAGAGGTCTGAGGGGCCTAGACCACCTCGACACCATTTTTGTGCAAGTCTACGTTAGATACGCGTGGACACCGAATATCGTCGTGATCCGATCACACATTGGTTCAGCGCCCAATAAAAGCGTCACGACGCCGGCATCCGATGCAGCCTTCGTAACAAAATCGGTCAAGGCATGTCGAATAATACGATAATACGTAACGATTTCAAAGTGAGATCTTAAAACAATTGGGCCGTTTTTAAAGCAGACGGGCGGAGCGGATGGACGGCCAGACTTTGCGTTCAGCTGCAACATCTAATAATTGTATTGTAGCTGTCATTGGATTTTGTTAAAAATAAACATTAACAGTTTTAGTTACGCTAGATTTTAGGCAACGATTATATATAGTTCATGTCGTTTTACTCCTAGCTAACAAAGATTCACTGGAATCTCGACATTTACGTCATAGATCTGAGACCTTTAAAATATTGAAATATCGCGCCGAAAAAATTCATCCACACCTACACCTACAGTAACACCGATCAACCACGCCCACGCCCACTCTTGCATCCTCGACACCCACACGCACACATTTACACACTCATACCCACTAACACACACACACACACACACACACACACACACACACACACACACACACACACATAAATGTTCAGAGACACATACACACACGCGCGCGTGCGCACTTCCACAACCCACACACTTACACGAACACACACACTCACTCACACACACACACACACACACACACACACACACACACACACACACCCACAACCCACACACCTACACCAGCACATCCACACATCTACATACCAACACACACACACACACACACACACACACACACACACACACAACACACCAACCACGCACACACACGCACACAGGCACACACTCACACACGCACGCACGCACGCAGGGTAAATATTCAGCTAAAATAGCGAAAACAGGTACAATGATAAAATTTGTACATTATAAACTCGGTAGACTATATTCAAGCTTGTTGATCCCATAACTAAAACAACAAAAATATTCATCAAATCTGTAACGTTCGGATGCAGCAAATACATTTACTTCATTTAATTGATATTTCGTTCGTTTAGCTTTGGATTCTTCTTTCTCTTTTTTAATTGGTTTAGTTATTTTCTTATCCACGTTGGATTTGCTTTGTTTCAGTTTCTTCCACTAGTTGTTTATAGTATTTGGTTTTACTCCTTCGTTTTCTAAGAATTTTCTTTCAGTTTCTTCTATAACAGTTCTTCTTTTATTTATGCATCCATTTAATCAGTTTTAGTTTATATAAACTCTTCAACAGCATTTAAAAGATATTTTGTTTATTTTTTACGACTATGGTCTGTAACATTAAAGCCTAATCATTTCGTTCATAACAATACATTGTTCTTCCGCTATTACAAGATCTATAAATGCCCACTATTGGGATGTCAATAAATTGTTATACAACTGACAAATAAAAATGAAAACTACGTTAAAATAACAGCTCTAATAATGAACGCAAGACTAGGATTCTTCATTAATATACGAATAAAATAAAAGAAATGCTTAATCTCCCACCGTTTGGGCTGCAAAATATTATAATTGAAAGAAATCTTTATACAAAAAAAAAAATGTCATGTAACTTCTCCTATAAGAGGATGTTATTCTGTCATTTTAAAACATCTGTTCTAAAACTTTCACCTCCTTTTCCTGTTTTACTGTAACACGTTGTAACGTACTTTTCCCTAAAATTTTATTACCCAAAAATTAAAGAGGTTTGAACTTCATTGTGTTTGATTGAAGGAAATTCTTACCCGTTTAAAAAAATGTTTCGTATATTATAAGTATATAAATTTTAACCCACTAACTGTTTCTAAGTTTTAGATCGTAATTACAGGTTAGACATTGTTATTTTCTTTTGCCTCTAGTTTTTCTAATTATCACTGTAGGTTTTATTAAAGTATCGCATTTAGCTTACAATTGGTTACTATAAAACCTCTTACCTACTTTATCATTATTAGGTTTACCGTATATGCTATTCTATGGAATGCAACCCATTTTCGTAACTTCTATTTTTCTTTAAGACAGCCAACAATAGGTCAGATCTAATTGTTTGCTTTACGCAAGAGTACAAAAAGTACTTCAAAAAGTTAAGAATAGGAAATAGGAATAGGAACTAAAATTTTACACAAACGAATATATGAAATAATAAACTTGTTGAGAAAGTACTAGAGTATAATACACCAGAATTTCTATGTTTGATCGACCTAAAGCAAGTGTTCGACAAAGTGAGACTCAAAGATGTAATTTATCTTTGTATAATAGAGAAATCAGACAAGGGAACTCATTGAGTTTTATGCTATTCAATCTAATCATGGACGAAGTTATCAAGAAAGTCAGCAAAGGATAAGGATACAAAATGGGGAACAAATAAATCAAAGAACCAACTAAATGTAAATTAGAAATCCATGGCGTCAACATTGAGAAAGTAACGGAGACAAAATATCCAGGGTCTACATTGTCCAGTTACAGAGACGTGGAGAAGAAATTGAGAGAGATCAAATACAGAAGGCCAATAGATTGGCAGGGTGCCTTAATAACACCATATGGCGAAACCGTCACATCAACACTGAGATGAAATCAAGAATTTACAAAGCTACTGTAAGACCAATAATGACGTATACATCAGAAACAACACCCGACACACCCAAAACACAGACGTTACTGGAGACGGTGAAGACGATAATCTTGAGAAGAATTACGGGAGATACACTGAGAGACCGAATGAGAAGTGAAGATATCAGAAGAAAATGTAATAGGAATAAACTAGTGAACACTGAACAGAAAAATATAATGGAATAGACATATAGACGGAATGGAGGACGCCAGACTGGACAAGATACCAAGGGACAGATCACCAAACGGTAGAAGTATCGGCTGACCGCGCAAAGGATGGACTGACAAACTTCCATAGAGGCATCAATCCGCCAATGAACAAGCACGATTGCTTATAGAGAGAGAGAAAGAAGAAGAGGAAATTGGTTTACTTGGTAGTTGTATAGAGAATACAACACCTTTATTTAATTTTATCACTTATTCCGCATTGCTTAACAAATGCTACTGCTTAATTATTTATTCTTCGATTTTAATTATTTATATTTAATTTCATATACATTAGATTATTCACAGTGGTGAAATTTATTCACCCGATAAATAACACGTAAAATTATGCGATCATCATAGTAACTAAAAGGTTACATCACGTATTAATCGCAACAAGATGGCGGTTAGATTTCTTCATTATCTCAAGACGTAGTAATTGGTATAAGAAAATATCGATTTATACATAAAATTTTTTACTAATTGAATAAAGTACAGTAATTAAGTGATTGTTACGACACGTAGTGTATACATTTAAACAAATAACAATTTACATATTGTACTTTACCAAAATTATGTTATAGTTGTAAATGAAAATTTAACCGGATTAGTTAATATTAACAGTTAGTGTCCTATTCCAATTAACAATATGATCAAGCATATGCGAGCAATCTCCTTACGTAGCCTATCGCATCGATCATATAATCTTTATTTAATAATGCATATTGTTACTTTTGCAATTTATCTTTTAAAATGTGAATTGCAATACTAAGTATACCATTTCATTTCGAGTACTTAATTTATTAATGGAGCATTCAATCCAATTACTTCTACCCCAAATTTGTATATTACTTTCTGGATACTTTATCTTAACGCGTTTTTTTTTACAAAAATGAAAAATAACGCTAGTGTATTTATTTGCTAGATTGTTTTATATAGGACTATTTTAATTAATTCAAGGTTTTTAGTCGAACATATTTATATGCACAGTCAAGTATTTCAATCCTTTAATACAGCTTGACAAGAATAGCTCTGCGGGTGAAGTAATAAAAAACAACCCCGCCTATTGTTGCGCAGGGGTCCACAGGGAGATTAGAAGTAGAGTAGTCACTTGAATATGAGACGTTCACAGTCAACTTACTGAAGAAAAATAAGTGACGACTATTTGATATATATATATCTATTTATACACTTTAAGCTGTCGAGACAGTGCTTAATTTGTAACAAGGTATCTCAAGTCATGGCTAATTTGCAATGTAAATTTGGCATCTGAATTATCTACAATTATTCTAGATCTGTAAATGAATCAATACATTCTTACCTTTCATTTTAATATTTTGATATTTAACTTTGGACTCGATACGAATAAAAATACGTATGTTGATCCTTGTAAATGTACAATTATACAATTATAAACAAATGTTAAATAATTTAGTATTATCTTATAATTTTATGTCTACGTAATACTGAATGCACCTTGAATCGTCTGCACGTAGTGTCTGTTTTTTCCCCTCCGAATGCGTTCTCTCTTCTTTGTGTGCACAGGAGGTTGAAATTCTCACCTGTGGAGCTATTCTTGTGAAGCTGTTACAAAATTACTTTATATCATACTTTAAACAGGGATACGATGTTGGACGGCTAGTATTTTGTTCAGGGTCTAGCCATAGATCCTTCAACAACGCGACACACCTTATTGGGCGACCCCGGTTAGATCTCAAATTAACTATTCTTCTCTATTCTTGTGACTACCCCCACATGACTTTTATCGTACACCTAAATGACTTTGTCGTACAAAAAACATCAATTTTGGCACAATAGTTTACACATGTATGACATGACAAGAAGCAAATTGGTACCCAAAATATTAACGCGCTAACATCGGAGCATAATGCCCTTTTTGTTGTAAAGGTAATAAAGTTCTAAGTATTATTAAAGTGATATAAATTCTCACTTTTAATGCAATTTGGTAACACTTTTCTACTTTCGTTTCTAATATCCTGTGATGTTGCACTTTATATTGATGTTTTCGTTTCCTTTAAGGCGTTCTGGTATTTTCGTGGTTCTTATGTTATACTTACCTTGGGGGTTTCAATTTTTTGCCTGTATGTATTAGATTTTTATAAACCGGGCGTAAGGTTTCAGTATTCGATACTCCAAGCGGTAAAAAATTGAAAGAATTGGTAATTTACGAAAAATTTAAAATTGACTTTTCTAAAAAGCCAATGGCTCACGTTACTTTGGCCTTTTCTGAATGAAAATTGTTTTCTAAACATTTTGTGTTCGCACACTTTGATCGTTATCAAAAAATAAAAATTAGCTTGTTTTTCTGTTTAGTGCAACAACTTGTGAATTATGATCTTAAATTAACCTTTCACGTAGGTATTATTTTACTGAATAAACGTCTACTTTTCTGGTAAAAATAGTTAAATGTAAACACAAATAAGCGACATTGAACCTAGGAATTACACTTGACTTATTATCCTTTTAAATACAGTTTACATGCGTTGTTTTGTAATACTCATGAATGATAATAACATATCGATTAGCCATATCGTAAGGTGTCGAAATTACATTCGAAAGTAACCGACCGTAAAAATACACATTCAAATACCTACTTGTCTATTTATAATAACATATAGTTCACTATGGTAACCTAATTTCAATTACATTGTTTAAAATCGTCTGCGCATTAGATGCGTGTATTTTATTTTCGCGGGTGAAAAAACATGCAGTACAAAAGCCAATGTGGATTGGTTCGAGTGCCAATTAGTTATGAGAAAAGTATATTTAACAGCGCCCCAATGTACGATAATTTAAGGTATGTACATTTTTTTTGTCTAAAGCACTCAGAGGTTTTCAATCCAATAAATTCACATCGTAAGTAATTCTTTGGCCTCACAAACTTTAGATCTGTGAATTTAAATATACTAATAAAACAATAATACCATTTGTAAGGTTTCTCGAGTGTAAACGCAAATACCCTGATTAAGTAAAATTTGTCATTTGAATTATGGTTGCAAAATGTACATTACGACGTAATTATAAAAACGTGTAATTTTTTAAAAAGGATTGTTGAATTAAATCTATCAAAATGATAGTTCTCTTATGTTGCCGATATTCAATAAACAAGTTAAATTATTCACTTATTAAATTATAAAACAAGCTAACATCTTATGTTTAATTTTTTGATAGAACACTGATTTTTAAAAATACACTAACGTTTATGCTTCCTTCGCAGTTGTAATTAAAAAATAAATTTACATTAGTAGCCTTACCATTACGGAATAAACCAGCACTACATGAAGCTAGTATAAGCGCTAACCTTGCAAGCTATCAGGTCTGCGTGAAGGGTGGGTCAATATTCCAAAATATATACCTGAGCCACCCAAACACTGACGGTAATAGCTCTTAAAAAGCTGGAAAGCTGAAGAAGGTTAAACTTACTAATAAAAATACAGGAGCACGTTATTAAACACTTGAGCTGTAATACTACAAAATAAAATAATGGCAACATAATCCTCAAAGTCTCAAACGGTAACTGAAACGTAAATAGCAAGTTTATAATTTAACCCAGAATTAGGGCAAATCGCCTTTTTGGCAAGACAAACGTTCCAAATACATCAAATCTTTGTATTAGTTGCTACTTTATTTACGTTACTATAATAAAATTACGAAAATATACTAACCGTCTTAAATTTTAAGATTAACGCAATCAAAAGCTATCTCGAAATAATAATAAATGTGATAAAATTAGTCAACACACAAATTCAAAACAATTTACCAATGTAATAAAATTAACACCCTAATTCGATAACTAATTAAATTTTCCTTGCAATATGGTTTAGTCATAAATTAAAAATCCTTCATAAGAAGTTACTCAATGAAAAATTTTAAAAGAATTTTCTAATTGCTAACTTTCCATATTAATTTAAAAATAATTAAAATGCAGATCTCCAATTTTCAACCTGTCGGATTACACGTTCAACTAGGTGTATGTCAGGATGTTTAACACTTTGAAGTTCAGCTCATAGAACCAGCCTTGAATCTCTTCGTCACGAGTATCGCGTAAAGTGTAGGTGATTGGGCTTTAACATTTTACTGTTGATATTTGAAAGACCTCGAAACTTCAATTAGGTGTGTAACCCTTACAGAATATGCTTCTATACTTGCTAATGCGCACATAATCCCCCACTAGAAATTTAGGCGTCTTAGTATCAAGAACTTTATGACATTTTAAATGGTTCAAAATAGCTGCAACATTATTTTCCGTTACATCTACCGGTTTGCATTCTATTGTACTATGCTTTCTCGAATTATAATCGGCGACAATATGAGGTAATATTGCTAACCACTTGTGGGATCCTTGCATACTGAATGTTTTCCACATTATTGCTTTAAGAGTACGATTTACACGTTCCACTATACTACTTTTCAAAGTGGAATAACTACTATAATGATTGATATGGAACTTTTTCATCACTTTTTTAAATTCTGCATTATAAAATTCTGTTCCCATATTAGTTTGTATATGTGTAGGCGTTATTTGCAAACCAGATAGAAGTTTATTTATTACATCTGCAACTAGTTCACCATTCTTGCGTTTAATGAGGAATGCCCAGACATATTTAGAGAAAGCATTTATTATTACTAAAATGTATCCAAATCCTTGATTCACTCGAGCATATAGAATCATTTCCACTAAATCGGCTTGAAATAGATCATTTAACCCTTTGAGTACTACACAACGCCGCGGAAAATTTCTCCTTGCTGGTATGTGCCGTTCTTCAACATCAGCTTTACTCATTTTTCGCTTTGGATTTTAGTAGAATCTCTATAATGAATGATTGTTCTTTCGTAAATTCGACACCTTCTGGTATTATAGGTTGAATCACAGCTTCCTTACGAATAGTTCGATTAATTATATACAGCGGCGTAGTATATAGTAGGTCATCCACTTGAAGATAAAGAATGTGAGGTGACCATGATTAAGATACTCTTCAAAGGCGGGTTGCGATCCAGTAGCTAACAGTTCTGCTTTTAATTGTTGTAAAGTAGGAATTTCCACCGCGTCGTCAGTGGTATCAGCAATCACAGTTTCCTGTACAGGTCGTGGTATGGTGCCAGGAACAAGAGCACGTGGAGCCTTATGTATTCCAATCCCTGAACTTCATTTACCTGTGTAATGGGTTCAGTTTTTCCTACTTCTGGTATACGGGGTTCAGATTTGATAAGAGAACCATTCTGTTTAGTAATCAATTGTGTTAATGGTTGTGTGATTGGTTTAAAGCGTGCTTCCATTGCACGTTCTGTAAGTGCAGTGTCTTCTTTCAAATTAGCATATTTTTAATTATAACAACCATTACTTTTCTATATTTGTCTGATTGTCTTGGTTAGCGAGTTGTATATGCGCTAATGCAATCATGCAGCATTTCTACATGCTACATTTGAACAAATAGAACTGATTTTCTGATTAGGTTTACACACACTATTACAATAGTAAATACGTAAGCGATTTTACTGTGCAAAATCAGTGCTTTTACATATATACTTTTTAGAAAAACATGAGGTCGAAGCTAATGATATGTGATTATAAAATTTCAACTTATGTAGAAGGGTAGACTCCACGAGGATACCCGAGCAATACCCAGTATACACAAAGTCCGACAATACTCACCTTGACCTATGCATACACAAAGTCAGTTACATGAGTCATTGGTTAAGAATGCTTATTTTGCTATTTCTAAGAACCTTGAAAAGCCTAACATAAGAATTGTAATATGATACCTTCTCAATACCTTGTCAATAAACTTTAACTTTGAAAATTGGTTTGTATGAATTGTAATATGATACCAATAAATTTTAACCTTGGAGAGCTTAGCCAATATATAAAAACCTGCAGACACCATATTATACGCTACATTTTTTTAGTCTCATCAATAGCAACTCTCTTCATTGTGATGTACCTACTCTTCATTTAATCAAAAAATAGAAGACATTTTTTTGCAATAAAAAATATATAATTTATTTCCAAACAATTATACATAGATATATGTTATTATTTTTTTTTACAGAAATGTTAAATTAGTTGTCTTTCCTGCAGTTCCGGTGCTGGTGATGTACACTTCTTTCACAGCCAGATATTGTTTAAACTTTTCAATACGATCTTTTTCTTTGAAGTATTCATAAAATCGTAAGGGAAGTATGCACCTGAAGTTTTCGGTTTCAAAGATAATATGTTTATCATACTTCGTGTAGATAGTATTCATGTCAATCACTTTATATTTTGCACCCACAGGATTTACAGAAAGTGCTATTGTTCAGTGCAGATAGATCCATATTTACTGATCCGAGAACGCTTTTCAATTTTGAGTTGACACTAGAACTGTCCTTCTATATATTACTGCATCACGATTTTTGATAGTAGAGGAGATAGTATGCTTTGAAAATTGCATCAGTAAGCTAATCTGCATCTGATGATGAATAACTGCTACCATCAGGAGATGCTGTCCATTTTTTTATATCGCTCCAGGAATGATATTATTGCTGCTTACATTATAACGACTTTACTTCCTCGTAACTGTATTACGACTAAACACTGTTGAAGAAATGATTCATGTGTAATTTACATATGGTGGGGTTGTAGTATGACCTTGGCTTACTTTTAGCATAGACAACAACCTATCATTCTTGTAGTTTCCATAAACTGATTCTATTTTTATATTTTTAAGAAATGTGATGATACCCCTGCGGATATATAATCTTTCAGTTTGAGCACTCTATTTTTAGATTTCTAAGAATTGTAATGTACCATTTGACCTTGATTTACTTTTTAGCATAGACAACAACAAGAACCTGTCATTCTTCTTGTTTCCATACACTGATTCTATTTTTATATTTCCAAGAAATGTAATATGATACACCTGCAGGTCATTACTTTGACCTTGAAAACTCTATATTTAGATTTCTAAGAATTGTAATATGATGGCCTAGCAATTTCTATTTTTAGCTTTAAATTTTGATCTAAATGTGTTCATTACTTGAGTACCCCTTACAACATGTTTATACTTGTTAAATACCCATCTTGTCTTACTTTTAGTTTAGAAAAATATTTCACCTTCACACAATTTAGTCAACCCAAGTACCATTTGACCTTGATCTACTTTTTAGCATACATACATACATAACAACCTGTCATTCTCATGTTTCCATGAACTGATTCTATTTTTATATTTCTAAGAAATGTAATATGATAACCCTGCGGGTCATTACTGTTTAACCTTGAACACTCTATTTTTAGATTTCTAATAAGTGTAATATGATCATGATGATGATGATGATGATGATGACCTTGCAATTTCTATTATTAGCTTTAAATTTAGATTTTTTCGTTTGAAAAGGCTGAACTGAAAAATTTCTTAAAAAATATTTCTATCACCTACTAGGGGTAGCTGCCCTAATTTGATACATGTGTTAGATACGTTAAAAAGTCGACAGGAGGAGTAGGGGGGTTTTTAAATTTATTTTTGGGCAATTCTGGCCCGTTTTCCAGAAAAATTGTTTGTTTTGTTTGAAAGGGCTGTTTGCCTATAAAAGTTTACTGAATCATACACATGCAAAGAGAGCCTTTTATTATAATCTAAGAAATGTCATACGATACCCCTACAGGTCAATAACCTTTGACCTTGACCACGCTATTTTTAGACTTCTAAGAATTGTAATATGATGATGGCATTGCAATTTCTATTTTGAGCTTTTGACCTTCACATACAAATTTCCCGCCAAAACGTTTGACCGCAGAGGCCCTTGTAATATGATGATGATGATGACATTGCAATTTCTATTTTTAGCGAGCTCCAAAAATTTAAATTTCCCGCCAAAAGTTTGAGCTTGAAGAGATCCGAAAAGCTCACATTTCTTACCACCAGAGGGCGAGTGACCTTTAATTAGTCCAGAACCGGGCCCTAATCACTACTGACAGCGCATAATAGAGCATACTTGCAAAGTCTTGGTTTCATAGTAATACAATGAGTATATTACACGTAAACGAAAAAGTTGTGATAATGCCATAGTAAATTCCGAACTCCACACCCATCAACCATATACTACGAGATTTGGGAACAATGATGAAATTAGAATACTCATTCTGGAAGACATGTGCACTTTACCATCAGAAAGTTATGTCTACGTAGAGGAAAGATTGCTGAGGGAGGATCTAACACTGCGTGGTTTGTTAATAATGGCATTTCATTGTTATTCAGTGAAATTAGATACGAAATGAATGGAATAGTGGTAGATTCTGTGACGGAGGTTGGATTAACGTCTACAATGAAAGGATTGGTATCATTGACGCCCAACGACCTCGCTCGTCATGGAAACGCTGATTGGTTTCCTTGCTCAAATAGCATACTAACAAATGCGTTAGTCTATTTTAATGTTTGTGTCCCTTTACGAATGCTATTTGGCTTTGCGGAAGACTACAAAAAAGTGATTTTCAACATCAGACAAGAATCGTTTTTAATTCTCAATAACATTGATACCGATGCGGTAATTTCAACTGTTGCAGATGAAGCACTAAAAGTTAATATAGATAAAATATATTGGAAAATTCCGCACATCATTCCAGCATTAGAGGAGGAATTGGCGTTAATCAAGTACATTGATAAAAATGTGAATACTCCAGTATCATTTAGAAGTTGGGAACACACATATATCCAGCAGTTCCCACAACAGATAAACATACATGGGCAATCAAAATATCGACTAGTATAGAAACACCTAGATACATTATTATCGGATTTCAAACAGGGCGAGAAAATAATGTTTCTCAAGGTATGAGCAGATTCAATAAATGTGCAGTAAAGAATATTAGGGTATTCCTTAACACGGATAGTTATCCGTATGACAATTTAAATGTAAATTACGATAATAATTGCTTTGCTACATTTTATGAAATGTTTGCTAAATTCCAAATGTCCCATTATCAAAGAGATGGTCAACCATTACTCACACCTAATCAATTTAGGACAGTCGCACATTGATAGTCGTAGACTGTTCGAATCAAAAAGAGACATTACACTCTAAAGCAGTAGCACTTCGTGTAGAATCCGAAACAGCAGTCAACATACCCGCGAATACGACAGCATACTGTGTTATACTCCACGATCGCTTAGTTACGTATAATGCGTTAGCCAAAGCAGACAGCTACAATACGATGCCCGTCATAGTCGGCGTACAAGGCTTTAAACTTTCAAAAGTTTTTATACCGAATGAACTCGCAATTTTTAATGGAAGACAAGTAGCCCGCTACATGATTAAATCACCGTATTCATGGCATACGTTAGATGCGGAGAGTCGCCGTCAAACTACTTGGTTAATTCATAACCAAAATTGTATAAAATGGGAAGAGGGGCATACACCAACACACCAATTTCGCAGAATTCTCAGTCGCTTGATTCAACCGACAGATACTGTCTAAGTCAAGGGTAGAGAGAAAGCGGATTTCATCAGAAAATTTGTTACACAACCCGTTATAGAACTCGTGGAACATCCTACTCTTCCTGCTTTGCAACCAGTTTGTTATTATCATTGTAAATCATTATGTATGTATAGAGCAACGTTACATTATTACCGTAATGACTGCGCAAAATATCGTAAAGAATCGATACATTATTATCTTGGAAAGATCTAAAATACTAAATCCAACGTATGACGGGTTTGTCATAAGTAACGACCTGTTTGGACAATTCCACTGCAAATAATTTATCTGTAAATTGCGATTTTGCATCGTACCATGCTAGACCCAAGCGACGTCCGTTATTTTCCCAATGTGTTAATAACTTTGTTACTCTACTTTTGTCGACATTCTCCATTGTTTTGCCAAATACACCACTGTTCATGCATTTACAGAAATCCTTTTCGAATTTGTTCTTGGATTGATTTCGAAGAATTGTATTAAGGTCTATGTATGGTACTAGCCAAGGACTTTGACGAAACCGTGAAACTCTATGAATATGAGTAACAATTAACCCATGCTGTGTACATTGTTTTAAATATCGGTAATGTATAACATAGTCGATCTTATCACATAAGTTAGGAATCATTTTTTCCTCCTTGGAATGTGATGCGCAGATCATTTCGGGACAAAAAGGATAATCATTTTGTTCATCATGCAGGTGGTGCGGATAGTGTATATCTACCTCTAGCACATACCCAATATCAACATCATCATGAATCTTCAGTACATCAAAGTTTTGAATTTCCTCTTCAGTTAACCACATAAACCCATTATGAAGAAGGTGTTGCCGCATACTCCATCCGTATACATTCGTAGCATCCAAAAACTGTAAAAAGACTTTTGGACGATTAGGATCATAATTTGGGACAAACTCGTTGTTAGCAATACTTCTTCGCTTAACACAAGTACTTACTCCACACGTATACCTTTCTTAAAAAATTGGTACATATCCATACTATTATTACTTAATTCACGCCATTCCTTGGTAGCAACAATCTGCCTCTTATTTATTTTTCATTCACAATCTTTCGCCAATGCTTTCCTATCTCTACATACCTCCCTAGCTTCCGCAAGATTCATACATAGTCTCTGACATGCCCTTTTGTTTTTATATATGTATTTTATATCCATATCAGTCAATAATTCTAACTCTACTTCAGTACATTTTAACAGGGCGTCCCACGCCAATCCAGGTATTATAACATACTGCGCTGGTTCTAATCCATACATGTCTATACATAGCTCCTAAAGTTTTGAACACATCACAACAGCAACACGTCTGACTTTAAATAGTCACTATCGATGTATTACATTAAAGTGATCCACCAGTAGCGACATGTATTCTTCATCGGATATATTTCATCACGCATTTTACCGTAGAACGTCATAGGAACTACTGTGACACCGTCTAATTTATTAAAATTGTCCATGTACATTGAAATTACCTTTCTTTCTAACTGTTAAAGTCATTATCATCAACAAAATATTTTTACCTCCTTGACATTGATCATCTGATAAATTCGAGATAGAGTATCTAAGGATGCCGCCATGAACCTACAACTATCGATGAATCGCAAATGTGTACGTTTTTCCTATAGCACTACCATAATGAATTCGTCTACATAATATTCATAACGAAACGTTATATATTTCTCACTATTAACAGAGTAGTAATTTCTTCAGTTTCACTGGCTAACTGTTTGATGAACAGGTGACATCCTAACCACTGAGATTATGAAAAACTGATAAATGTAGGTAATTGATAGTTTAAATTGCAATTTGAATATGCCGCACTACGATATTTACCAGTGACATGACAGTGATCGCGTACTTTGGAATTTGTAAGATCATCCGTAAAAGGCTTGTCGCATATATAAAAATTACGACTTTGCTCATGTATTACCAGTTGTTTATCATTTAGTGGTAACATTGGAACAACAGTTTTCAAATGCTCATTATATATCCGTTTCACATCACTCTCCAGTCGTGTAATAAATACCTCCGGGGCATTAACACCCCTATAACGTTCTAATCGTTTACACCGTACTTAGTATAATAACTGAATGAGTATGGTTCATGTTTACACGTTTTTAACGTGAACGGTTGTTCGAGATCGGGTTCAGCCGGTACTAATAGCGCTTAAAAATCTACATATATTACGAACGGTAGAAACATCTGTTTTTGATAGTTTCGAAACGCAAGTATCCCCGGTTCTGCCTTTTCTTTGCATTACGCCAGGTAATTTAGTATGTACGAAATTACAGTCATAAGACACGTTTAGAGTTAATTGCTCCTGCGTTCTAAAGTATTGAATGCATGAATCACAAAAATATTTTGCACCATTACGTTGACCTATTTGGTTGCTAAGTAAACGAGAAAAATTTTTTATCCATACATAATGCTGATTATCCGTTTGGTTACTGACTAATAGCAACAAATTAACATGAATAGGTTGTTTAGCTCTTGTATAGTAGAGAGGACCCACTACCTCAGGAATACGATGACCATCACGATACGTATCCTCCAGTCCATAAACATTGATGGAGATATTATTGTTGGACTCAAACGTTGAGATGTTAGTCAGCTTAACAGGAAATTATACACCGTTCCAGTTGAATAACGTCCTGAAATCAAGGTAAGAAGTTGTCCGTTGTGGCAACCCCGTCGATGTCACTAATGCTGATAATTATCATTATTCTTCACATTCACTATGAGAAAATTTTAACATGTTTACCTCTAAATATACGAAATTCACCAGCTACCACCCTACGAAACAACATATATTAATAATGTACTACCCTACTACTCATAACTCGCACTTACCAGAATCTTTATGCTGAAATTCTGACCTTGAATAATGTCCTCTAAAAATGCATGAAAAACGTTTTTAGCGAAACGAAAATAGTACAAATTATTCGTACAACTGATTCTATAGTTGACACTACTGAACATACAATGACTTCAAGAGAAAGTTCCCCATTATCTCCCCAGGGAAAAACAACCAATTTTTTTTAAATTTTTTTTCATGGTCGGAACGTCTCTAGCAGTTTATTTCTTTTTTACAGGTTTCTGTTACCCCTCGTTCTCCATCGCCTAGGGAACTCCTGTATCCCTTCAACTTATGCCGCTAGTGTTCTCAACTCTTCTCCCCGATGTCCCGCCAACTCCTACTCCTCAGGCTTCCTATCCAATTGACGTTGACCTCCCTTCAGCGCCCACACCTCAGGATTCCTTCCCCTCTTCACCTGAGGTTCTGTATATCCCGCCCTCTGCATCCTCTCCTATTATCGTAGACGCCCAATCCAGCGACCACGAAATTTATGAACTGACTACCGTAGTCCTGGACTCTCTACAAAGATTATAATCCTGATGCGGACACAGTACTACTTGACATGACCATTGCCGAAATCATTACTATCAGTGACGAGAACACACCACTACCTATTGACATAGACGAACATAACGATGATAGTAATGACTTCGTCAGCATATCATCCAGTGTTGGGGGAGAATGTTCTTCCTGTGCTGGGAACGATTACCTCAACACTGGTGACTACGACTCCGACGTAGACATGGACCCTGCCTACAGTTATGATTCCGACGCCTATGAAAATGACGCATTACAACAGCGACTACTTCGCGAAACACTGACTTTTGCAACGAAATCATCGTTGAAGAGAGTAGCGATGGGGAGAACTTTATGAACACTCTCACTAACAACATGCAACAACTGGAACGTAGCGCTCACGAATTGTCAGACGTAGTACAACAACTAAGTGCACAGGAACAGTCACATAACAGTATACAGGACGAGAACAATGACAATGGTAGTACTCCTGGCGTCGCTCCGCAGGTCCAGGGTCACGGAAATAACGAAAACACTGACGACGTGCAAGAGAATGACGACGAAGAACTTGACGACGACTGGTTTTTGGCTACAGATATCCCTATGACCATTGGTCGCACTATGCTTCCACCCCTCTACAACGTTATGTGTACGATGGTGTTGGGAGCCAGTACCACTCAATTCTGCGTTTTTTTTTATTGCCGGGTGGTACTGGCTATTCTACTCACATCCCATGATCACATGGGATCGTTTCACGTTCACGGTATGTATTGTCTTGATACTACTTTATTTATATTTGTAATCTTTCTTTCATTACAGCTGGCAACCATAGTGCCATTCGTCCGGAATTATGATGTCGTGATTACGGAGAGCTCTCTAGAAGAGCTGCTCGACCGGGTCTACACTAGGCTTGTAACATTATACCTTGACTGGCATAGTGTTATAAGCCTAGCTATACTAAGTGGGTATGATTACGCCATTGTACATCTGGAGATGATACTGGAAACTGTCGAAGAGATTGGTGGCCTTTACGAACTCGTCCGAGTTCGTAATGCAGCTCTTCGAAAAGTGGTCTTTGCAAGTGATCGAGACAGGCATAGTAAGTGTAACTAATAGAGCTCTCCTTGTACTTATGATTTATTTCGAGAAAAACGTCGACCCCAATAGTGCGACCCCAGACCATACAGACCGACACTAACTGACTGAGCGCGGCGACTACTATACAGACAGACAAACAGATAGGTAGACAGATACACACCACACGGTGTATATGCTCAAATATAGCAGTGATACTGTGATGGTATACCATCATGTACCGCTGATGAAATTCTGCTAGTCCTCTAGAGTAGCATCTTCTGACGATACGGTTGAATGCTTCATGTGTGGAGTTCGAATAAGCCAATGGCGATCATCTGACACTCCGCTACAGGAGCATCTCCGATGGGCACCACACTGCACGTACGCTTAATTACTTGCACCACGTTCTCTCAGGTGTAATGATACAGAAGTGGAAAGGATCTTTTGCAGTTGTACTAAATCAAAATGTTTTACTCCTAAAGAAAATCATATATCTGAATAATACACTGATTACATTTGTACATACAACAAATAAATATATTAGCATATCATTATCTTTTTTTAATTTGGTTCTAAGTGTGGTATCAGAGAAGTGTAAAAATTACATGAGCAATCCTTTCTGAGTGGGTAGGACGCGCAACTAGCCTTGATAATGTGTTGAGTGTTAGTAACCTTCGTATTTTTTTTCACCTTACAGTGTGGTAATCTTATAAATGTGGGACCTTGGGAAAGTTGAGTGCAAACATGACCTACTTCTTTCGTAACCTTGAACGGTGGGACCTTGGAATTGTGGTAACCTTGGAAATGTGGGACCTTGGAATTTTGGTGTGTTCCAAAAGTCTCCAAACTTACCTACTTATGGCTGAGGTTATACTCCCGTAAAATGAATTTTCAGAATAGTTATAAAAAATCGGCATTATTAATTAACAACATAATTTAATATATAATAACAATTTCGATAGTCACCGGTATCACAAACACGATAAAAAGTCAAAATTTCTGAATGTGCATTACTACGCCAGCGTAGTAAGGACGCCATTCTCCTCGTAATGTACGGTTTACATATAATTCTAGCGTAACAATGCATAGTGGTGAGTTTTTTTCATTTTAGCATTGGCATCGCGGAAACTACAAGAGATAGAGATTCGGTTAAATGGGGAAAGAGTTGCAGTTTTATGAACCTAAATTAATAACACTTTCAGTTGTTGGAAAAAGTTCATGGCTTACTAGATATTTCAAAAAAACTAAAATTTTGCATTTTATTTAATTCTAAATAACTGTGTTATTATCGATTTGAGAAAAGAAATCTAGAGTAGTGTTTCTACTGGCGTCGCCACTTTTGTTCTATCTCTTGTTATTCCAAAGTTATAATATAAACTTTTGCTTTTTAAATAGAAGGTATAGTAGGCTGTGCCTTTATCAGATGCGCATTTTTTTTAAGCTTTGTAACGATATCAGACATGTTGTATCTATTTATTTTTAAAAATAACAAAGTTATGACGATTTTATTATTGATTTGCAGTTGGCCAGGGAAAAAATGAATTAATTATTATGGCTTTTGGCAGTTTTACATCCTTGCCATAATAAACACAGTTGTTTTTTTCATTTCAAATTTTGATGAGCGAAAACAAGTTTAGTGATTTTTCGTTTAAATGTCGTAGAATCGTTATTTTTAGGAATACAACAAAATGACACCAATAAAAATTTTAGACATTTTAATGCGTAATATGTACATACTAATTTCCTGCTCGTTTGAGTTGGAACAAATTTAGATTTTTTTTAAGTAGCAGTAATAGTTGGCTTTGACATTTTTAAAAAGAACAAATTTTTCTCTTTATAACGATATAAGGTTTGCTACATTTACTTTGATGAATAAATGCGATACAGGAATTTTCATTATTGAGAGTGCCATGAAAAAAAAACAAAGTACTGGTGCTCATGTTTTAGTTGAAATTTGGATGTTTTCTAATCGCGACAAACTTAATATGTTGGAATGTTTTATAGTGTGTAATAACAATAGTGTTCTTGTTGCCGAAAATCGGCGTCAACCATCTCTACTGATGTTCAACAATTTATACAGAAATCTGAGGAAGTTTGGTTCCTTTTCGAATGGTATGAAAACATTATTAATGAGGATATCCAAATAAATGTGTTGGCCTACGTTAATCAGAATTCTTTCACTTCGACCCGACCAATTTCAGCTGAAGTTGGTGTGTCGCAAACCACAGTCATGAGAGTTTTGAAGAAACACAAATTTCATCCGTGTCACCTATTAGTAGGACAGACTCTGCATCCAGGAGAGCAAGCTGCAAGAATTGCGTTTAGTAACTGGTACATTAATATGATTCAATAGAATCCAGAGTTTCAAAATCAAATTTTGTGGACTGATGCAACCAAATTTACTGCGGTATGTTCAATAGGCGCAATGAACATTTGTAGATGCACGAAAATCCTAGGATGCTTCGTGAAAGACGGCCTTTAAAAAAACTTCGATTCAATGTTTGGTGCGGAACCATTGCATTAAGGGTTATCTGTTCTAACTCAAGCGAGCAGGAAAAAAAAACATTTGCTTATTCCTATTGATGTCTGTATTTTTTTCCGAAAATATTGTTTGTAAGTGACACGTAGTATTTTTTTCCGAAAATATTGTTTGTAAGTGACACGTAGTATTACATTGTACGTTTATTATTTCTTTTTTTTTTCAATCCAAAGAAATATTTTTTAAATACCTCATACGCAATTTTTAATGTTGTTCATTATTAAACATTTGGTGAGTAGTTAACGCACTTGTTTTGCATATTTCGTTCTTATCTCTTATCTCAACTAAATACAGATGAATTTCAAAGGAACGGAACTGGTTGACATGATCTTCGTTATGGGATCTGCTGATCAAAATTGTTTACTAACTCAAGGCATGTAAGCGCAAAAATATCCCGACAGAAGACAACCCTCGGTTAGAAGCTTATAAAAACGTAAAGGAAGGTTTATTACAAGAGGTAATGTGAATTATGAAAAATGTGAAAGGGCTAAGAGGACAATCGGCGAAGATCAATTGAATGTTTTGTTGTCTGTAATTTCGGAACCTTCTACCAGTTCGGCAACAATATCCAAGAAAACCGATATACTTTTATATAATTTTAGAAGACAAGTATCATGACTATAGTATATCCTTCCATTAAGAACTGTTGGGCCCTGATTTGGAAATTAGGAGAAGATTTTGCCAATGGGGGTTGGGAATAGAAAGAATAACACGTAACTTTTTCCAAAATGCATTATTCTCAGACGATTCAACTTTCATTTAGAGTGGTAGCCCAAACCGTCATAACAGTGGACTGTAAACGTTAGGGGTGGTATTATGGGTTATTTTATAGTTGGGACATTTGAATGGTGTTGAATATTTGTTTTTTTGCAAAATGATTTGCCCCAACTTTTGCACAACATTCATGTTGTTTTAAGACAAAATATGTTGCTACAGCATGGTGGTGCTCCTGCGCACTTTGCCTTAAATGTCAGAGATTACTTAAGTCGAGAATTTTAAGGTACGTCGGGAGGCTGTTGCGGACCCGTTTCTTGGCCGCCTTGATCTATGGAGTCACATAAAAAACGTTGTGTATCGAACTGCTCCGACTACAGCAGAAGATATGAGACAACGCCTAATTCATGCGTTCAGAAACAGAGTAAGCTTTGAGGTGTTACGAGAAGTAAATGTGTTTTTCCTGGCAACATTACAATTGTGTTATGGTTGAAACGAGGGATAGTTTGAGAATCTATTATGAACACCTCATTTGACAAAAAATAATTGTCTGCAATTTTAATGCATTTCTGGATTGCCATCATGTAGCCGGTTAACTTAATCAAAATAAAAATTAAATATTTTTTTTTATTTTGCCGAATAATTAGGAAACGGTAAATTTTAAATATACGACACCTTGCATAAACTGACCTTAAAACTATTATATAGGGTATTCCATTTGAAATAAGTAAGTTATCGAGGGAAAATACGTCAAAACGTAGCCTATTATATTTTCATAGAGCCCCGGAATACTGATTCCAAACTTCGCAGAGGTCAGGGTACAGCACCGATTTTTTTGGAACCCTTGAGCTGTAAAAATTATTATATTTTTCCAAATAATTCAAAAACTGTACATTTTTTACCCCCATATATTGAAAAATAATTTTAAAATACGCACATCTTAAACACTAAAAACTTTGATAAGAGACATTTCCTTGTAAAACCCACATTTACTGAGATCGCATTTGACGCACTAATGCAAATATATATATATATATATATATTATATATATTTATTCAGTAGAAGCTATTTTGTTGTATTCCTAATAACGATTCTACAACATTAAAAAGAAAAATCGCTAAACTTGTTTTCGTTCATCAAAATTTGAAATGAAAAAAAAGACTGTATTTATTATGGCAAGGGTGTAAAACTGCCAAAAACAATATAATTAATTCATTTTTTCCATGGCAACTGTTAATCAATAATAAAATCGTTACAAATCTGATACCATAACTTTATAATAACAAGAGATAGAACAAAAGTGGCGACACCAGTAGATAAAACACTACCATTTTTTTTCTCAAATCGATAACAACAGAAATTGTTTTGAAATATCTAGTAAGCCATGAACTTTTTCCAACAACTGAAAGTGGCGTTAATTTAGGTTCGTAAAACTGCAACTCTTTCCCCATTTAACCGAATCTCGATCTCCTGTAGTTTCCGAGATGCCAATGCTTAAAATGAACAAAAACTGATCCAATATATATGGAAAAAAGGAAAAGGCCATGTATTTAGTTCCCTCCCCAACGAGGGCGGGCTGCTCGAGCTTTCCGAGCTCCTTCAGCCACAATCACGGATTCTCAGCATACATACATACATTACGTATATATGCATGGTGGGATTAAGGATGGGTACGGTCAGGATAGGATCGGAAGGAACGGAGTTAGGGTTCTGAGGGGGAAAATACTACCCCAGCATTCGCCTAAGTAGCCGCACATGGTGTGCATACATGCAGTGACCATGTCGCTACATGTGTATGAGGAAAACCCCCTGAAAAAACCTCATACAAGGTAGACGGTAACGAAAATCGAACCCATTACCTCTCGAATGCTAAGCAGGTCGTGTCACCACTACGCCACTAGCTCGTTCTATACATAATATATATATATATATATATATATATATATATATATATATATATATATATATATATAGGTTTATTTTCTCTAGATTAAGCTGTATATAAAATTTCATTTGAACAATTACGAATGAAAATCGTTAAATACGATCAATTTTGCATAACCCTAATAGTTAAAAAGTTGGAAGTTAAAACTTAAGATAAAGTAATTAATTACTCATTTTGATGGAGAAAACGGTTAACTTTTCTAAATAAAAATTTAAACAGTTAAGCAGGTGTTCAGTAAAACGTAACGTTTTGCATAATTTGTACTTCAAAGTTTTGCAACTAAGCTGCATGTTTTAAAATTCAATTTTAGCTCAATCTATCTAAAATGTATGCTCCAGACTTTGCTCGCATTAGAATTATTCCATATTTTATTTAATAAATACGAAAATAAACATCCATTATAAGAAGTGAATTGACCTTTAGTGCTCCATTACATTTCGTTATAGTGGCCAATTAACATATAAAATAACCTGATTGTTCTTCCTCATTGTATAAACTGCTATATTACCCTCTTCCTTACGTCCCACGCTTCTGCTATATAGAAATAAGAGAAGGGGGATTATAAACAACGCATTCAGCAAGGACTTACTGCTCTGACCATTAAAAATTTACTGTTTGACAGGTAGCCTTTTAATTAACCTCCAGCTAAGGTTAAGCTTCACTTAATTATGTATCATGTAGGTTAGTCTGTCAACTTGCTCTTTATTGTCTTGATTTAATCCATTCGTGTAATTAGGTATTCAGAGTGGTTCACGTAAATAATTTAATGACGGTATTTTTTAATTTTCTGAGAAAATGTGGTTTATACAGTTTTGCGGGCATTTACAAAATTCGTGTGGTTAAACTATTTAAAGTATTTTTAACTAGCGTATAACATTTTTTTTATGCAATACTATAGCGGTAATTACAGCATAGATTAACATCAGTTATTAGAAAAATTTTCTAATGGAAGGTATACAGTATGTTCGGTAGCTATGGATTATATACTTAAGCTTCTATAGTCCCAAATAGCACACAATACGCCTTGTATGTGAATTTTATACCAATGTTAGGTAAAAAAATATGCAGTATATCAAATTAATATGCATTATAGGTGCATAATATGCAATGAATATTATGGGCGTGCAATGCAGATTCAATTATTTTATTTAAAACTATGCGTAAAGTCTGATTTTTACATAGAGTACTATAATGCTACAACACTGAAGTATAATCCCAACTTGTTTGTTTGTTTTATTTCTACTCATGTGGTATGGAGTTTCATCAAGTAAAGGCCAATTCAATCAATATGTTAAGTATCTGAAACCAAATATTTGGCTCTATGGTATTTTAAGTTTATGTTACGATGCAGAATATACACATAGAATATTTGGACGCAGCTAAAGTTAACACAGCCATCGCAGCACAATCGTTTGGAACTTATACTATAATGTGGTGCTAATTTGTTACCACAAAAAAATTTGGTGGCCTATCATTAACAAAAAATTAAGGGCTGTCTGTCTGCTTAACATAAGGTTAGCACAGCCAACGTACAAGTACTTAGCTATCAATTGTATTGAAATCATTTACGCGCCATAATTTGGTGCTACTTTCCTACCCTAAACTAAAATTCGTTGCTAGCACTTTTTATAATATTTTTTTGACTTAAACTTTATGAAAATGAAAACCCTATAACGAAGCATGCTAACAGGATGATTGATATATTATAGTTTGGTGCCGTTTTGTTACCCTAACATAAAATTTGTTGCTCTATGCATCGGTCATTCGGTCATCGTTATTGTTCCCGGTATTACGGGCTCTAGCCCTCTATACCTCCGTCTTATTGGCTTTTCGTGTTGGTATCTGTAGACTTCATGTACCTGTAACAACTACATTAAATATACCTATACCTTTGTTGTTGTTTCCTGAGATGATCTTCTGATTTTATGCGTCCGGTCACCTCGGTCTCGTTGTCCCCTGTTTTGTGATTGGGTTGGCCGCTTGGATGATTGCGGCGTTTTGTGCTCCCTCTTATAGAGAGTTTATCGATTATCTTGCTTTGAGGGCCTTCACGATCCTCATAATTAGCGCGAAGTCTTCGTCTTCTGATTGGTCAGGTATCTGCCTCTTGGTTCCCGCTGCTATGTGAGCGTAGCTTATCCCTGCTTCGGTCATTCTTGCCAGTTTTCTTGCTTTTGGCGTACCACTGTCCTATGCCATCTTTCTTGTGAAGCAACTCCACTCGCACCCTCAAGTATCCGATCGTCGTGATGTTGAAGATCCCCTTGGTCCTTTCGCTTCTCTCGTGGTGCACCAATGCGAGAGCGGTTTTTCTGTGTTCGCGTCCTGCGAACATTCTACTGACTTTCTGCACGTCAAACCCCATGGATTTGAGATCGTTCCGGACCGACTCTCGTCGTCTTGCGGGATGCCGTGATGACCACCTTTAGTGGTTTCGCCTCTTCTAGTAGGTACACGCCGATGTTGACCAGTGCAGTTGTTGCCGTCTTGTTTCTTCATCGTCTTGGAGTACTGCTCCTGTCGGTGGAGGATTAGTGGCGGGATCCTTCCTTTTCGCACGGGCATTTCTGGACCTTGCGCTTCGGCGTCCACGCGTTGTCTTTTGACACCGCCTTTCTTCGTGACGGTCTTGTAGCTTTCCTCTTCGGAGAGGACGTCTTCGTCTTTTCCTGGTCGGGAGGCTGGTGTAAAGACTTCCATCCTGTCTTGGAGTTTTTCGGTTTTTCTTGCTTCTTTATGGAATATTTTTGTAGGAGTTTCATCGGTCCCTTTCTTCTTCCCGTTGAGCCTCCTCTTCTGAGGACGCGGTGACTTTTCATTGTCGCGATGTTCTTCTGCGCGAACTTCAGTGGTCTTGCTTAAGGTTTTATTTATCTCTTCGTCTAGTTTCTTAAGGACTGCTGCGTAATGCGCTCTGAGCTTCTTTAATTCTCGTTGTAGATCCTGGATTAGCTCCATTTGTTCGCTCATAATCTGCTAGTTTTCTAGGTTGTTGCTTCGCATCTCGACGTATTTTTCTCTGTAGTAATCCAGTACTACATTTCCGCTGCTGACTGGAATCTTGCTCATTCTTCTTCTATCTCGGCCTAGCTTCGAATTTGAATTCTTCTGCGAGAACTCGTGTCTATGTAGGTTTAATCTCCTAACTTTCGGTCAAGATTTTACTTAAGGATGCTGGTAATTCGCTCTACTTCTTATAATTTCGTTGTTAAATCGATTATCATTGTTCGCCAAACGCTATTTCAATGGTTTCTATGATATAACTATTTTTCTGTGTAATCCAGAATACATTTCGCTGTTCGTTTTCAATTTTGCTTCAAAGCTCTCTTCACAATATCTATGCATGGTTCGGATGATTGGATATAGTTAATCAACTTCTGGTGCCGAAATGTAATTATTTTGTTCTCGTACTTTTCTATAAATTTTGCTCAAACGCTATCGAAAATGATAGAAAACCTTATACAAAACATAGTTATTTCAAGGTTAAAGATTCCCTATATCTATGATGTATCGGATGATTTGGATGTATTACATTTGTTCTGAAAATGAATTATTGCTCGACTTTTCTATAAAATTTTTGGGCTAAAACTCATGGAAATCACGAAAACCTTATAACACATGGTTCAGGATAATCGATAATTAAATTTGATAATTTGGTCTCTTCTAACTCCTGAAAAAATTTATTGCTCTGCACTTTTACGAATTTTGCTTAAATATACTATAAATCACAATAACCTTTAACCATGTTTCAGATATATCGATGATCTTGATGGTTCTACTCCAGTCTTGCTTCACTTTCAAATGTTTGCTCACATTCTTCTCCTCTCCTCCTCCTCTCTCTCTCCTCTCCTCCCCTCGTCCTCTCCTCTCTCATCCTCTCCTCTCCTCTCCTCTCCTCTCCTCCCTCTCCTCTCCTCTCCTCTCCTCTCCTCTCCTCTCCCTCCTCTCCTCTCCTCTCCTCCTCTCCTCTCCCTCCTCTCCTCTCCTCTCCTCTCCTCTCTCCTCTCCTCTCCCTCTCCTCCTCCTCTCCTCTCCTCTCCTCTCTCCTCCTCCCTCTCCTCTCCCTCCTCCTCTCCTCTCCTCTCCTCTCCTCTCCTCCTCCTCTCCTCTCCTCCTCTCTCTCCTCTCCTCTCCTCTCCTCTCCTCTCCTCTCCTCCCTCTCCTCTCCTCTCCTCCTCTCCTCTCCTCTCCTCTCCTCTCCTCCTCTCCTCTCCTCTCCTCTCCCTCTCCTCTCCTCTCCTCCTCTCCTCTCTCTCCTCTCCTCTCCTCTCCTCTCCTCTCCTCTCCTCTCCTCTCCTCCTCTCCTCTCCTCTCCTCTCTCCTCTCCTCTCCTCTCCTCTCCTCCTCTCCTCTCCTCTCCTCCTCTCTCTCCTCTCCTCCCTCTCCTCTCTCTCTCCCTCTCCTCTCCTCTCCTCTCCTCTCCTCTCTCTCCTCTCCTCTCCTCCCTCTCCTCTCCTCTCCTCTCCTCTCTCTCTCCTCTCCTCTCCTCTCCTCCTCTCCTCTCCTCTCTCCTCTCCTCTTCCTCTCCTCTCCTCTCTCTCTCCTCTCCTCTCCTCCCTCACTCCCGACCCGTTTGACTGAGTTACCTGTTAAGCTGACTTATTTCTTCTAATTTTATGTGACGGGGTAGGTTAGACACGTGGCAGCATTACGATGGATGACAGGTTCTCTTACGTCATTTATGATGGCGTGTTAACGTTCGGGCGTTACCTAAATTTATTGCGGATTGTGGTAGTAAATTTTCTTGACAACGTGCCTCTGATATTGAGAAGAGGTTGTTGGTATGGATTGGATGGAGCATCAGCACATTGCGCTCAGGGAGGATCCCAACAACTCACCTTAATGTTCGAATACTGGTAGATAAGGTGGTTAGGGCCATGGAACTGGCTTGCAAGACCTCCAGATTTGACACCTTCGGACTTCCACCGTCGCGGACATATCAAGCACTGGTAAACAACAGGGACAAATTAGAGGCACGCGTGCAAGCAGAATTCGACATGCTCTCTCCTTAAGAAGTACGAACAGCAGTAAACATTTCAGTCATATCGACGATAACTTAAAAATATGATGTTAATCTGCAACATCCCTAGGACTGCTAACAACATTGCGCTGTAATAAGTATCAACAGATGTTTATATTTGTAGAAATATCCTTCTTTTTACATTTCCGTATACTATAAGAAATATAGTAAAGGACAAGTATTGCGATCAGGAAAAAAATCGACCTCGAGATTTTGACGGATCTTCACGTTTTGAGGGTCTCACGATCCATTTTGGCCATTTTTAGCATGTCGCCTGTGTGTGTGTCTGTATGTAAACACGATCGCGGTCAGACCGTTTGAGCTGTAGTGATAAAATTTGGCATGCTGTTATTACGGTAAAATGATAGATCGTTTGGGACATGTAGGACCACCATAAGTACCTGTTAACCTACACAGATTTCAATTTTTTTCAAGTAAACTAGTTCTTTAAATAGAGCAATTAAATTGAAACTTCTCACACGCATGGAAGATACTAAAAAACTATTAGATATGAAATTCCAAGAGGATCGAGGCACTAGAAATGGTATCTAAGATTTTCAACTGGAATGCTGCAGAATCAACATAAATGGTGAAAAACGTGTATATATATATATATATATATATATATGTAAATAAAAATTAGTATTAATATTATTATACATAAATAAAAAGTTTACCTCGAGTAGGATTTAAACCTACGAACTATACTTTGCTAGGGTACCGCGCTAACCAACTGCGCTATCGAGATTGAAGCCCCAATCGATATAAACTTTGTCTTTATGTATGTAGAACTGATGTAAATTCTAATTATACATATACACACACACGAACACGCATACGCAAACGCACACGCACACGCCCACGCACCCCCACACCCACACACACGCACGCACGCATCCACACACACACACACCCACGCACGCACGCACGCCCGCACGCACGCAGCGCACGCACGCACGCACGCACGCACGCACGACACGCATGCACGCAAAGCACGCACACGCACACTGCCACATCACACACACACACACACACACACACACACACACACAACACACTACCACACTTCATACAACACACCCAACACGCACACACGCATAACAGAAACAACGGCATTCATACGCGACACGCACGCGACAACGCACGCACACGCACACACACGCACACCACACAGCACACGCAACACGCATGCAAACACGCACACGACACACGCTACACGACACACACCACACAGCACACCACACCTATCACGCACATACGACAACACGCAGACACGCAGACACGCAGACACGCAGACACGCAGACACGCAGACACGCAGACACGCAAAGAACACGCAGACACGCAGACACGCAGGCACGCAGGCACGCAGACACGCAGACACGCAGACACGCAGACACGCATACACGCAGACACGCAGACACGCAGACACGCAGACACGCAGACACGCAGACACCAGACACCAGACACGCAGACACGCAGACACGCAGCACACGCAGACACAGCAGACACGCAGACACGCAGACACGCAGACACGTCAGCAACACACAGCACACACAGACACACAGACACACTGACACACAGACACACAGACACACAGACACACAGACACACACACACACATATACACACAGAATATTTCACAATATCAATTAAAAGGTATCTTGTTTTAGATCCCAATTCTATTTTTATAATTCAATTAAACAATAGTTAATGCTGTGATTGCAACAAGCACCTTATACACAATTCATACTGACATAGATAAAGACAAGTTTGAGGTTAGGGTTTTACCATTACTATTCAAATATATTATATATTATATATATATATATATATATATATATGTAAAATTTAAGCAATATTTTAAAATAATTAAAATCGTAATAACTGAATAAGGAAATGTACCATTTGCATTTGCTTTTATCAGAACCGCTGTCAAATGATGACTGGAGATTTCTTGTCAACCTTTTATATAGAAAATTAGAAATACAAGAAAGTCAAGAACGAAAACTAGGCAGATAAGTAAAGTTGATTATATTATAATAATCCAGCTCCTGAAGCAGCCGAAATCAGATTTGAAACTACAAGATTACTACGTAGTGCACAACCTCCAAAAACGAATTTAACTTGTGCTGATCATCAGTCTTTAAAAGAATTACGTAATAACAGCGGCATCATAATTTTACCAGCATATAAAGGACGAGCTACTGTTTCAATGCATAAAATTAACTACGTAAATAAGTCTAACAGTTTATTAAACGATTTTGCTACACTAAACTATCGTACAATGCGAATAATTTCAAATTATTAACTACGAAACTGCTAAAAGAAATAATTAAGAAACTAACACCACAAGAATTTCTGGATTGCCAAAAATACTCAAACCAAATGCTCATCTTCGACCAATTGTAAGCTCCATAAATTTAACAACCAACGCATTATCTAAATACTTAAATACACTACTTCATCCTTTCATTGGTTCGAGCCATTCCTTTACGAAGAATTCAGAACATTTTATTGAATTAATTGGCAAATTAACGTTAACCCCAGATGATTTGTTAATTATTTTTGACTTGCACTCCTTGTCCACAAAGGTAACAATAAATTACAATTATTACAATTATCAGAACAACATTTCAACCACAACGAGATCAAATTATTTAAACATTGTCTAACTACATCCTTCTTATTTAATGGGGCGTATTATTAACAGTAAGATGGAGTATCTATGGGATCTCCGATTCTACCATCGATTGCAAATTATTTATGGAACATTTCGTAGAACAGGCTCTAAATAATGCACCTAAGAAACCAAAACTGTGGCTTACGTTGATGATATTTTAACTACCTGGCCTTTTGGGGAAGAAGAATTAATGACGTTCTTAAACCATTTATACAATCAACGTACAAACATTAAATTTACAATAAAGAAAAGAAGATGAGTGTTCCTTCCTTGGTGTTCTAATTGAAATAAAACCAGATAGAAGCCTAACACATTCCGTATATCTTAAGCCAACTCATACGGATCATTATATTAATGCTTCATCACACCATCATCCAGCACAAACGATTAGATACGAACTTTGTACAACCGTGCCAAAAACGCTTGTCATCCAGATAAAATACAATAGGAATTAAACCATCTTGAAAAGGTCTTCATAAGTAATGGATTCAACAAATAACAGATTAAGAAATCATTTCAATCCGAGACAAACGACGCCAACGGATGATAAATCTGCAACTTCAAATAAGTTTGCCACATTACCTTTCCCTGCAAACACAACGAATAAAATTGGTAAAATATTACAAAAGCAATATTAAATTATGGAATCTTCTGAATTCTGCTAAAGACCAAATACCATTACATACCTCTGGTGTTTACGAAGTACGATGCTCTTGTGGTAAGGCCTGCATTGGTAAAAGTGAAGGATGCATTAACACCAGGTTAACAGAACGTTTTCTTCATCATACTAAATCAGAATACGGCGTACCTAACTTTATAAGCCTGATTTTTTTGTAAAACGAATTAATTTAAGTTCGCCATTTTAAGTTTAACTAGTTAAATATATTATCTTTAGACTTTAACCAACTACATAAGCAATTTAAAATTCTTACGCACATACTTTATCTTTTTTTATATGACGCATGTCCCCATTTATATCCCAAATTACTCATGAAGGCATGATGGTCGAATTCGTTTATCCAAGTTGGCAAACCATTCTGTATTCCACTGCACATCCTCATACATACATATATATATATATATATATATATATATATATATATATATATATATATATATATATATGAACCCAGATTGGTATTATTCCACATGCTCGCCGCGCACTCAGATTAGACTCCCAATCGTATTGTACTAGGGTATCAGATATAGTGAAACACGTAGAAAACAACCTGTTGGTATATCTGTGTAGGTATCCCTACTTTTAAAGTACAAAATAACCTTGTAAAGGCGTATGTGTAGATAACCTTGATGAATAACACGATTGACCTTGATATTGTATAACGTTGGAAATAAGGGAAACATGCGAACTAGGACACCTTGAGATTGTGGTAACCTTGACTTTGTGATAACCTCGAGAATGTGGGGCTGGAAAGGCTGTGGGAACAACCTTCACCTGTGTTGGCGTCGCCACGTTAACCTTGAACCAATGTTTGAAATAAAACCTTGAAACCGTGGGCCGCGGGAATAACTTGCAGTATGGCAGTCGAGGTCACGTATGTAAACTTGACGGTAGAAATAGAGGGGAAGGTAGGGTATACATACAGAGGGAGTACATGTAAACCAGTATCGTATGTAATGTAGCACATATTACGTCAAGCGGTAGAAAAGGCGAAGATTGTGAGTGTTATGAATTCAAGTAGATGTCGTGATATTTTAATTAACAAAGTGCAATATTTTTTAAATAAAGGTAAATCGAAGTATGTTAGTGTCGATCTGTAACCCAATTCAATTTTGAACCAGTCGTGAAACTTGGTGTATCTAAGAGTAGTTGAGTGGTGTTCGATAAGCAGGAATGGCACATACTTATGGACAATCAAGAGGTAATTACAAATTATTTCTGCACACCTGAAGGGTCCTGGCTACCTACAAATATGGGCTCGTATGAAACTATTAACAAGAAAAAAGTTATACGCATCTACGATTGTGAAGAATCAGAAATCTATTTAGGATGGGACTCTATAGAACAGTGATGGAGACTTTCTAAGGTAGTCAGTGACCGATTGGATCTAGCACTACTATGAAATTTCCTGCATTTTATAATAAAATAATGCATGCGGCAGCGAAAATGCCGGATTGTAGAATTTGTCAAACAGAAAATGAATGTTCATGTAGAAGTTGCGAAAGCTGTAAAGTAATAAGTGGGGGTCACGAACATGTAGAAACTCGAGATAATAATAAATGTTAGTCAATATGTTAATGTGTTATAGTGCACTAATGTGCCAATTTCAATCATTATAATTGATGCTGAACATGAAAGAGTGTATGGATGGGGCACGTTTAGTGATGACTATTTAGATAATGGAATACGTCTGTGTGAGAAATACTTTCAATCGCATGAAGATGGTGTAGAGTGCATTTCTTGTATTAAGCGATTAATAGAAGACCTTAAAGAAATATCTTTGGAACAATTTGTAGACGAAATAGAATGTCATTTACCGAATTATATTTCAACAGATGACAACCCAAGAAGTGAAGCAGGTGCGCATTAATGAGCTCAAAAACATAGTTCACTGTGTAGTGGAATGGGAGGAAAAAGGGGAATAGTAACAGTTAGCTAGAGACTGCCGCTTATAAAAAGAATAGAAAAGTGTAGTAAAATAATTTCACCAGTCTTCGAAAAGCAACATCGTGATTAAATGTTTATGACAGGCTTTAGTAGTACATAGTATTCTATGTATGTATTAACATAAATAAATTTTAAAGTAAAAAAAAGAGTTATTTATTGCATAATAATATTACAGTATATATAATTAGTCGTATAGAACGTATTATATAATGTGTTTGTTAGAAACCCATTAAATATAAGAATTATCAAAACCCAGCCGCTAAACGAGAGACTTATTTCCTTGACTTCGTATTACACGTTCAACTAGGTGAATGTCAGGATATTTAACACTCTGAAGTTCTGGTTCACAGAAACGTCCTTGAATTTCTACATCTAAACTATCACGTAATGTGTAGTTAATTGGACTGGAACATTTCACTGCTGATATTCGAATGACTTCGTAACTCCAATTAGGTGCGAAACCCTTAGAGAATATGCTTATGTATTTGCTAATACGTACATAATCCCCCACTTGAAATTTACACGTTTTACGGTCAAGAACTTTACGACATTTTAAATGTTTCAAAATAGACGCAGCATTCTTTACATTTATAGGTTTGTATTTGGTGGTTATATGCTTTCTTGAATTATAATCAGCAACAATTTGAGGTAATATTGCATGTTTTCCACATTATTACTTTAAGAGTGCGATTTACACGTTCAACTATGCTACTCTTCAAGTTGGAAACAAATGAAATGTTCATAATGAAGATCACAAGGATGATGAACAATATGTTTGCCAAATGTATCTATTCTTATTTGATGATGAAGGTGTCTAACATATTTATATATTGGCATCAGTGGTGGATATGCAGTAGTATCTCTACTTTTGCGCAGTTCTTCAATAACACCAGCTTTACTCATTTTATCGCTTTGGATTTTACTACGATCTCTACGTGGAACATCGTCGCAGTTGCAAACTGTGCAAGCTCTGGTATAGTCACTTTAATTGCAGCATTCCTACTTACATTGTGACCAATTACCTCGCTTGCCAACGCAATCTCTTTACCATTTATGTTAACCTCGAGACCTGGAAGACTCCATTTGCAATAGACTGCGGTGCCCTTGTTACAGGGAAACATATATTTGTCAACTATGCCAGTAGGAATACTAATTACCTTCTTAATGGATATACCAGAGAAACAACTGAAATTTTCATAATGAAGATCACCAGGATAATGAACAATGTGTTTATGATTCCCTTTTTTAACTCCTTATTAATTTTTTTAGTGTATTACAATTGTTAGAAAGTGAATCATATCCAGCGATGCGAACGAGGACCCAAAGTGTAGTCAGGATAGAGTGTTGCTGCTCGCACATATTCTACCCAGCATTGTACATCACCCCACTATGTGGTTTGGGCTGGAAACAAGGGATAACAACCAATTGTTTTCCAGAAGCTCCGCAGTACATGTAGGGCTCAAGACACACTGGGTAGAAAATACTGCGTTTTTCACTATATCCTCGCCGGTGATTGTCCAGGTAAGTATTGCATCGTTGATACGGGACTCCTAGATAATGCTAAGTCAGTTATAGACCATTCATTATCTATAAAATCCGCAGCTCACGCAGGACTGAGGACACACTCTGATCAATGCTCCATTCGCTCTACTTGTACCGAACAGATCATAGGACTGCACTCTTCATCGAACTCTTCCATACAAGTAGGGATCAGGAGAATCTCAGAAATGTGTTCCCTGACCTTTCCTTCTTGCGTAGAACTACCGTACGACCACTCCTCCATAAATTGTACGGTAGAAGCAGGGCTCAGCAGACCTTCAAATGGATTCCCTACTGTTCTGCACTCGGAGTGTGTTGCAGATGAGGACGACTGATGATCTACACATGCAGGTGCCAAGGTATTCTGAGGTTCATTTGACCTTGAAAAATGTCCTCTAAAAGTGCATGAAAAAAGTTGTTTTTAGTTGGGAGAAACACCTATATGTAGCGAGACCAAAACAGTAGAAATTATTCGTACAACTACTATTTGTTTCTTAACAAATACTACAATAAACATGAACTCTCAAGCCTAGGCACATATGCAAGGTCCAACCCCTAATTTATACATGTAACTGTATACAACCTGCATATCCAGATATTTAGTAAATATTTATCCTGTCGTGATTCATTTTGTGTGGCGCAAAATGTGGTGATGATGAGTGTAGGTCACTCATTAGGTATTATCTTCAATATTTTCGGTTTCATTGAAATCTAACTCTTATGCATGGCAAGAATTATTTTAAATTGGATTAAATTATAAAGAAATTATTTCAATGAGTATTTTACTTTTTCACGCAAAGAATAAATAATGTCATTTACTGTATGCTTACCGTTGTTTATTTTACAATTATCAGGATCTCTACCACATTCCAGAATCTACTGTCTCTGCGTTCTCAAATTCTTTAGAACAGAATAATATCCTAAGCCTGGTATCTCAGCTTTAGATCGGTGCGGACAACCTTTAATGTAGCTTTAATGGTATATTATGTTATTACGAGTAAAAGTGATAGTTTATGTGGCGAAGCTGAATGTTTATTTTTCCCAACATAGTGAAGCAAATAATTATTCAGCTGTTGCGTTTTTGGTCGCCTTTCACGTGAGTCGTCTTCAGTCAATGGCGATCATGCTTAAACTCAACCGTCTATTTTTTACCATTGATAACGAAGATGCTGACTTCTAGTACCCTCTCACCACATTTGGATGAATTTGTGTTGGCGATAAATCAAACAACCAAGAGTTTTATTACGGAATGGTAATCAAAGTTTATTCATTTGGTGCCATCTATAGACTAGGCTGAAAGCATTTACTTTGTCCTGTGCGCGTGCGTGCGTGTGTGTGTGTTTGTGTACGTGCGTGCGTGCGTGCGTGCGTGTGTGTGTGTGTGTGTGTGGGTGGGTACCTTGTTAGTTCTTAGTACATGTCTGATGCGTTTTGAAGGATATCACCTATTCCCTAGACCATTATTCCAGTTTTAGTAGTTGGGGTTTTTACACTTTAGTATGCTTACTGGTGACAGAACGTGGATTTTTTGCTCCATCGAAGCGTGGCCCGTCGGAGCAGATGGAACAGTATCTCGGAAGAGGTTGAAGATAGGAAAGATTGGTAGGGATTGTGTCTATCGTTCATATATACACCGTTGGTGAGTAGGCAATTTGTGTTTGTGGCCTTGGATATAATCTGTTTAGGTGCAGAAATGGAATATTGGTTATGGGACTCTGACCGTTGGATTAACGTTACCAGAAGCTGACCAAAGCGATTCTGTAGTTTTCTGTAGTTACAGAGGTTTGTATGATACAAGAAGGAAACTTACGTGTTTATTTGGTTTATTAGTTCCGCAGAAGTTAGATGGAAACTAAGGATTTATATTACGATTTGTTGAACTCCGTTGAGGTATATCGGAGGCGGGTTGAAAGGTTTTCGCGTAGTGATTGATTTACGAGTGGAGGTATCGGGGCTGTGGGTAGTAAGTTGTAATTTTGACTTCTTTTGTTTAAAAAGGGAGGAAGTAATAGAGGGCATCGATTATGTTATAGCGGGAGAAAAATAGCTATTGCTGCAAAGCGCATGGGATAGGAAGTGGTTGGTGTGGTCCGTATCATCATCGTCAGTGTTGTTAAGGTAGGAGTCGCAACGTCTATAGTGGTGACCGAAGGGGGGTATCGTAGCGCGGTTGTACGATTTACGATTTCTGGTAATAAGGATGATTGCGTGAATCTTTGAGCGGGAAACGTTTTGTAACCGAAAGACTGACCCCCCATAAAGATACAACCCTTCAGCCTACTGGATAAGGGCTTGGTTACTAAAAATTAGAAAGAATGAATGGGTCTTATATTTAATAATCATCCGATCTCTCTCGTGTCAAGTCTCGCTCATAACTGACTGGATTGAAAATATGGGATGATGCACAAACGGAAAATCATATTGTCAAAGTGGTGAGAATTAATTTAGAAAATTTTATTATATGGTAGGTGTAAGCATTTCGAGCAAACCACTGATAGTAGTAGCATTGTATACTTTTTTCTTAAATCACTAAAAATCAATTTGATGTTGATTGTTAGAAAACATAAATTTAAGATTGTCGTTTTTTTCTAGATTATCATTTAATATATACCCACAGAAAAGTGTAAACTGTTAAACCGAAAATCTTGATGATATATTTGTAGTGCTGCAAACAAGAATGTGCTTTTTAAGTTCAATCACCATATTGGATATTTGCCCTAATATTCTTTGCAAAAAATTTCAGTAACTATATATTATGTTACGCTTACGATTGACTCTTCTATATCATTCTTATTACTATTTTCTAATTAAATTGTAATTTTCTACTTTGTGCGTCTAAATATCTAATTAACTCAATCTCATATATTTTTATTTACTTACTTCTACATTGGAAATATGAATCTACACACTACCAATATACTTATTTATTACCATCTCTTTGAGGACATCGAAACAGGTTAGTCTACAATTACGTTCATTTCACCTGGTTGTCGAGACAATGAATTTATGATAACTAATTATATAACATCAATCTACTACCTATTTGCACAAGTAGAAATTGTGTAGCTATCACATTGGATTCAGTGATTTCAGTTATTTATTATTTAATTGCTCGTATCAGATGCACGTTAGCTAAAATATTGGAATTGGGTTAAATGAGAAAATTGTTTACAAAATTTACTTATATATTATATATTTACAATTGTGAAGTATTGTTTACTTCTTGCTTTAACCATCAGTTTACATTGACAAAATATAACAGTGACTCTTGTACCGCTTTTAACTGTGGTTGGTGTCTTAACCTCAGTTAGAATTATGTATAAAGAACCTTAATGTATAATCTATTTTATTTGTATTTATCTTTCATTTAGAATAGACTGTGCCATGAGTATTTATTTTTCTTTAATATTAGTTTAAATAAAGACAGTTTCACATGGAGATCGATTTGTTAGAGGTAAAATTACTCTTTAGTTAATCTAGTACTTAGAGCCTTGAGCTCAACGGTCTACGTTTCTTTTAGTTTTACTTACAATTATTGCGTTAATTAAATAATAACATTCACAAATAACAAATTACTTTGACGTGTCGCTGCTTTCTGCAGAATTAAAATTTTGGTAATCAATGTTTGGTGTCTTGTTTTCTAAATTAATATTCGTGGTAGAAATCAACAGTTTACAATTTGTGTGTTACTAAATAAAAAATAATGTTGGGTAAGGTAAAATTTGATTTTTTTGTTTATTGAATGAACAAATTATTATTCACGCGATATTTAATCTGTTGATTTATCTGTTTTTTTATATATTGCTAATTAAGATTTTGCTTTTCAGCTTCCTTTTCTCTTTACTCCTTATTTGAATGTTTAGGGTTGTATTTTACAAAATTCGTGGCAATTATACTAGTCCAGTGCAAATAATAAATCTTCTGACCACACATCCATAGTACTCTAATTACTTTGGTAGCGGCTGGGTTATACCAGTTAAATTGTACTGGGTTAAAGCCTCCCAGTCAAAATCTTTCTACGGTATTTTAAATGAACCATCGATAACGAAAGGCAAATATGAGCAACAAAAGTTTTTAATGCATTTTGCTTTGGCGTTGACATGCAAATGCTGTTGATTAACTCCAAGAGTATGAATTGATCAATGGACCATTGATTTATTGAAGCAGCTGGGGCTTACTTTTCAGCAGATTCTCTAAAGCTTTCATCTTTATTTTGCTACTTTCTTCACAAATTTCTTTGTAGTTGCTTTTGAGGAGGATCCTGTACCGTTTTTTGTTTTTGCACCGTAATTTTCTCTAACTTTTAGTACGCTTCAAGCTTTTGATAATGCCAACATCTCCAGAAATACTTTTTTTTATTTTCACTTCAGGTGCTTTCTTTGTTACATTTTCTGAAAGCCTCATTCGAATAAACTCTTCAAATTGAGGAGTTGCTATTGTGGCAGATGCATCTAGGGTTTTCATATTGGATTGAACAGTTTCGTTTTTTTTTCAGATGAATATCATAGGGCCAGTAATATAGTTATGATTCTGAAAGACTGAAGAAGTTCAAATGATTACAATTGAAAAATTAGTCTTAAATTATTTAATTAAGTAATTTGAAATTTACATCATATGTATACAACTACTCCTTAACTTTTTAATTTCTAAATGGCATAACATTGATCGGGACAATACCAGTTGACCTAAATCCCAATATCAAGTAATCATATTTTTATTTTTATTGAAATTTCATTTTTTGGTAATATCTTGTAAGAAAACTGTTTACTAAATTTGATTTTTTCATTATTTCACCGAGCTTTAATTGGTCTAAAAACTCATTTATCGATGAGCTGCATACAACGTGTTATGTTGGTTGGTAGCTTTAGTAGAATAATCCCATTATCAACGGCTTGCTCCGGTATGTATACCTGCATCTTCTTCGTGTCGGAACCAGCAAAGTTCTTGGAAACCTCTTTTGGTTCTTTAGGAACCACTAACTTCATGTCTTTGGGAACATGAGAGAATTCAGCTTCATCGCGATTGTTAAAAGTCGATCTAAAGGGGATTTTTTTCGTATAGATATGAGCTAATTTTCCGTACCACTTCTTTATGATGAAGGGGTTTGCTCACACATTCATCTTTTCGTGTAGTAAGTTGTGGATGTCTTGTCATAAATCTCTCGCACCCTATGCCAGGAGACCAATCCAGTCCAATATCCCCAAAAATTCCTCCACAAACTGCAGAATCTCGTATTGGTTAAGCCGTAGCCATGTTTTCCAGTTTCGTACAAATATTTTGCTAAAACAGCTCATCGTCTTTTGATAACTTCGTTCTTCTACTTTCACTTATGCTGATGGCATCCTGATTTGCACATTTACGCACTTTCCGAAGGTAGATGTTGGGATATCATAGCGTTCAGTTACATCTCACAACGTATTATCAGATATCACTTCAACTAAAGTATGTGAACGTCATAATATACCCTTTTGTTCCTTGATTTATATGTTCGCGGCATAGTTCTGTAATAGAAAAAGGGACGTAGAGAGTGCCCAAAATTACTTTCAATATTTATGTCCACTATTACCCCCAAATTCTTAATTCCGGGGGTAATAGTGCAATCTGTGTAAAAGCAGATTCATCCAAGGTCTAATGTCGGCAAACCGCAACTATTTATTAGAAAGTATTAACTTACTTGGACTGTGATTCACACGTTTAAAACTGTAACATTGAGTATGGTTTACACTTACCATCACATATTTAGTGCCAAATTTAAAAATATTACTGAGACTGTCCACTATTTCCCTCAAACTCAATAACGTAACAAAAGTACATAAATGAACCGGTTACATCCGTAGTACTATGAATCTACTTCAGCTTTTAGTATGCATTTGTTTCTTAGAATATCTTATTTTGTTTTATGATTGTGGACCTGAACAGGCTAAATTTGGCCTATCGTGCTAAAGCACTCAGGAATACTTAGGAGGATGGATAGAGGGATAATGAATTGGCAATAGATGCATATGAACAGCTACCATACATTTTTTCATATCTTATGTGAGAGGAAAACAGGAACTAGGGAGATCATTCCAGAGTTTAGAAGCCGTGTAGAAAAATGTGGATTGCTGATGATGTGAATGAGCGAACCGAGTGTTTCTCGCAAAGATAGCCCGAGATGGTATCAAAGAATATAATTCAGCAGCATAACGATAATACAAAGAAAGAACTGAAACCATCCTTCTATGCTCAAGGGACTGTATGTGAGAAGTTAAGGACGGGTCATTTATAAGCCTAATCGCTCTCTTTTGAATACGATCAGCAATATCGAGGGCGTATTGGGGAACACTAACCAAGAGGTGAGAATTATAATTCTGCTGTATAAGGCCCAAATTCGGCCTTATCTGGAATATATTCCAGATGAGGCCGAATTTGGGCCTTATACAGCAGAAGGAGTTGTCGAGAGATAAAGTACTGCTTAGATCTGTACAAAAATCCTATTTTACGAGCAGCTGTTTTGATAGCTGATAGAAGATGGTCAACCCATGAGAGATTTGAAGAGACAGTCATACCCAACAGAGTAATAGAGTCTGAAACCTTTAGAACTGAGCCATTCATACTTACAACAGGAAATGATCGATCTTTTTTGGTGGACACAAGGCAATACTGAGTTTTGTTAGCATTAAATTTAACTAAATTATTGCTTCCCTATTCGAGAATACGTTGAATGTCTTTGTTGATTGAATTTGCCATTTCAGCTTTAACTTCTTGATTTGACATAGAAGGTGGATTATCACTATGAGTAGACTGATATGAACTACAGTGAAGAGTGCTATCGTCAGCAAAGCTATGGATGGGGTTAGTTGTTAAAGAAATAAGGTCATTTATCTACAGCAGAAAAAGTGTTGGCGCTATAACGGATCCCTGTGGTACGCCCGCGTTAATGCTAACTTCTTTTGAAAAAAAGCCATCAACTACGACACGTATTCGTCTTTTATCAAGGAAACTAGAAATCCAGTTGATGAGCGTATCATTTAACCCAAACGAGGTGAGTTTGGCAAGTAAACACTTATGCCAAACTTGGTCAAGTGCTTTGAGATATCTAAAGCGACTACAACTGCTTCACCGGACTGCTCTCCTGTATTGTTCCAAACTTGGGTCACATATGAAAGAAGATCACCTGTTGAACGACTTTGCCTATA
>JARFJB010001103.1:205000-222500 GCA_036346205.1 Vesta saturnalis
TTAGCTTCTTCTAAAAAACGTGTTGTAGGCCTTGCCGTATGAGAGCGCGTATTATCCTGCTGGAAAATGGGATTTTCCAGCCCCTGAAGACATGGAAGCGCAACGGGTTCTAACACATTGGCAATATAACCAGCGGCGTTTAAGTTGCCATCAATGAAGACCAAGGGTGTTCTGCCACTGTAACATATTGCACCCCATATCATCACTCCTTGTGTGAGGGCTGTATTGCGTTCCACAAATAATGTTGGATTTTTACGCTCTCCTACGACCATCGTGGGCCCACAAGCAAAATCGGGACTCGTCACTAAACATAATTCGATGCCATTTTTGCGCTCAATTCACTCTTTCGTTGCTCCATTCTAGCCTGCGTAGACGGTGAAGCTGTGTAAGAGGAAGACATAAAAATGGACGATATGAACGCAGTCCATAAGACCTTATCCGGCGATAAACAGATGACATTGACATTCTGGGTCCTACACCTCTCATGCAATCATTTGCAATCGATTGAGTTATTGAAAATCTGTCTCTTGTGGCCAAAAACCTTAAGCGACGTTCTTCATGATCTGTAGTCCTGCGGGGACCTCTAGACCCAGGGCGACGTTGTTGCACCTCTTCCTTTTTTAAACATTTCATTTCGTATATGTAATTATTTGAATGTTTCGTATTTATAAGGAAGTCACCTTTTTGTCGATTCAGACGTTTCGTATATTAATCAAAGTCTAGAAAGTACGAAAAAGATGGTGCAACATTCAGATAAGATACAATACGATGACATCACAAGTTCTGCAATTTACGAGACCGTTGTAGCAGTTTTGTCGACTTTAATAAATAGCGCGCGATCCCGCTTATGAGGTAATATTGAGTACCAAGTCTAGCGCGAAAAAATTTGCTTACGACGCCACGAGGGTGTCTTGTACGTGCGGAAAATAAATACACCGGTGCATGTAAATAGTTCATTAATTAACGTTAAGTGTTAATAAATAACTGTTTTTAAGTAATAGTTGTTGTAGAGTAGTTTATATCTGGCACGGTAGAAAATCAGAAAATGCCAAAAGAAAGTGTACATTTAATAGAGAATTGGAAAGTGAGTATCCATTTATTAAAAAGACAACCTCAGATAGTGATGTAAGATGCTTAAAATGTTGTGCACAGTTTTCACTTGCACATGGTGGACCCTTAATCATAAAAAGGCAAATATTACTGCTTCTAGTAGTAGCAAAATGTCTTTTTTTTCGTAAGACACATTTGTAAATAAAGAACAAATGCTAGCTGCGATTGAATGTACTTGGTTATACCACAACGTGATCCACAATCAGTCGTTTCGTTCTGCGGATTGTACCAGTAAGCTAATAAACAGTTGCTTCCAACAACAATTTGCATACGAAAGTATTGTGTGTTACATTTTACAAAAGGAATCATTAAGCTCCATACAAAATGATTTTGGAACGGTCAATTTTGTGACCATCATACTGTTCAAATCACAGGAGCGTAAAAATTTGTCCTTTACTCGTAAGATATTTTATGAAAGACAATGGCATTCAAGTACAACTTTTGGAAATTTAAGATCTTCCAAGTGAAGCTTCAGACATTGTATCTGAATATATTATTAAAACAGGTGAAAAATACGAATTAACAACAAAAGTAATGACATTGTGCACTAACAACACAAATTGCAATTTTGGAGGAGCAGCAAGACATGGCCAAAATAACGTCTTTCATAAAATTCAGCAGTTACTTAAAAGACTTTTAGTTGGGGGTGAACTGTGCTGCTCACATCATTCATAACTGTATTAAAACATCAGAAGACTCTCTGCTTGTCTATTGACATTTACCAATTATTGTGACAATCTATGGCTATTCCTATATTTATACTGTTTGAGTTGAACAATTAAAAGAATTTCATGAGTTTGTTAATGTTGAAGTTTGGCCATTGCTTCTTCACTCGCAAACCTATACATTTCATAAATGCATGCTGCAAGTGGAATCTGAGAAGTATACATGGTTTTATCAAATTTAAAACAACAATTAATAGAACGGAGAAATGAAGTCTTTTTGCCAAATTAGGTTAACACTATCTAGTAGCTTTGAAGAATGAAGAAGAAGATGGCCTAGCCGTAGCTCAGTTTAAAACGTCAGTGACCATGTTTTATACCTTGTATAGCCTATTTAGAGAAATAGATGCAAACGTTCCGTTGGGTATTGCTAAAAAAAGAACCTCTGCGGTAAGATGTTGGAAACTCATTAACTCTTTTTCAAAAACAACACCCTGATATTCATACAGTTGATTCAGAACCTTTTGATGAAAATGTGTGGATTACAAAACATTAACAAAATGTACATTTTCAAATAGTTTTGATACAACGTGATCATCTGGGCTTTTCCTTACAGTTGGATCTAAATTTGTATTAGGTTTTAAGGGATTACTAGCCCAATGTGTTAAATTTTTTTGTCTGTGTGTTACGTTGACGTGCTCTTTAGTTTTTTCGGTATCGGTAATGTGTTTATACATTGAATATTATGCATCAGCTTCCTACAAAACAAAGGAAATTTGTTATGTGCAGTACATTTAGATAATTAGCAGTATAAATTAAAATAATAAATAAATAATATTAAAAAGACTTACTTAAGAATTACGTTTGTTTTGTAAATACTTAAATGCTTACCTAACCCTAAAGGTTAACAAAAACTTAGGAATTCTGTCTCAAATTAAAATTAAACAACAGATGCAAATTTTAAAAAACCCAACAGATTTTGTTTATTAAAAAGTTTAATACACTTTTAAGTTTAATACCCTTTTAAAGGCAGATTTAGCAGCATCAGCAAGTTTCTGTACACTCGCTTGAAATTAAGACATGCTTGGTTAGATTATAAAACGATAATCAAAAATTGTCACTTCGGAAAATATAATTTTACTCATATTATGCGATTACAATTATAAAAGCATATTATTAACCATGTTGGTTTTCTAGCGGCAATCTTAGTAACTATGTACATCTTTGAGGCATGGCAAATGTAAGAGTATTTCAAATAGGTAACTACAAATTGCATACACGTATTATGCACCGAATCGCACTATGCGCGGGCATCTAATACACCACGAAAATGACAAAAATTAAATTGAGTCAATGTTGGCACATCTAGTGGCGCAGGAAGGTTATAAAAATCTCATATACACATATACCCCAGTATTAATGTAAGCGCCCCACATTTTAAAACTAAATTTTGACGATTCTACATAAGTTGAGCCACTTTTTGTTTGTTAATTACGTCGGGATAGATGAGTGGATATGTTTGTAAGGGTTAAACCGTCCTGAGACATATATATGGCTCAGGATTGTTAAGTTGGTTCAGGGTTGTATGCTTGCATACGTACTTCAGCCTCAAGTTGGTATGAAAGATATATATATATATATATATATATATATATATATATATATATATATATATATATATATATATATGCAGTATGTCCCGATTGAGCTTACAAGAAGGCAAAATAACAAAACATATTTTTATTTCAAAAAACAGTATATGGCGATGTCTGCTTGCATAGAAATTAGTTTTTACTGAATTAAAAATCTATTCATGTTTAGGACGCACCTGTGGTAACTAGACATGTAAAATATTGTTAGGTAAACTGCCCTTTATGTAAAAGATATCAAAAACCTTTAGTAAGAAAAAATGTAAGGAATTTAAAATAATGGAGAGGTGCCAAATTTCACCCAGATTTGAGCAAGTTGGTTTCACCAGCAATTTTACGTATGTACGCCGGCTATTCATTACGCGCAAGTAGAGGCTATGGCTAAAAAATGTCAAATAATTATTTAATGTTAGATACAATGAAAAGAGTGAGATTAGTTCTCAAAAATGTTAACGTTGCAACAAAAAATCTATTTAATACAATATTATGGCACGGGGGATAAAGGTTACCGCTCCATAATAGAACAATTTAACGAAAAGTTTCCTGGTGTTACAGTTTCCCGTATGAGTGTAAAGAAGTTGGTAAAAAAAATTTTTAGGAACTGGTCCCGTAATCAATTTAAAGAAAAAGAAGATAGTCCATGATGGAGAAGATGCTGCTAGTCTGTTGGTGTTGGATTCAGTATAAGATCAGCCAACATGTTCCTCGAGAAGTATTGGCAAATCACACCTTCAAAGGATTTTGAAGGAACACAGAATACATGTTTATAAACCCATCATTAATCATACTTTGGAGCCAGGAGATAATGCAAAACGTCTATATTTTTCCTTATGGATGGGAAATGAGATTATGAGAAACAGAAATTTTTACCGTAATGTTGTGTTTTCCGATACAGCAACCTTTTGTGCCAATGGGACGGTTTTGTCTCAACATGTTCGATATTGGAGTGCTACTAATCCTAATTTTAGAATTGCGAATAAGCGTCAATATTTGGTTAAAGTAAACGTGTGGTGTGCTGTTTCTTACCATGGAATAAAAGGCCGATATTTTTTAATGATAACGTTAATCAGCATACATACCTGGATATGTTGAGAAATTTTCTCCGGGATGGTTTAAGTGATTTATCTCTTGCTTATCGTCGCTCAATTTATTTTCAACATGATAGCTGTTCGGCCATTATTCTCGTATTGCTGTTAACTGGCTAAATCGCGAATTTGGAGACAACTGGATTGGCGGACATGGTCCAGTTTTATGGCCCCCAACGAGCCCTGACTTGACAGTTTTAGATTTTTATTTGTGGGGGCGTTTAAAACAAACTGTTTATAAGGAACACTTACCTAATAATATGGAAATGTTAAACAATCGGATAAGAGATTCTATTGCATCTTGAACAATTCAAGGAATCCGCAACCGTTATAAGGAGCTATGTCTTAGAATTGAATTGTGTACTGAGAGGGGTGGTGGGTTAATCGAATAGTTAAAAATGTTGCTGATTTTAAGGTTTAATGACACATTGCATTAACATTGAAAATTTGATTACAAATTTGTTCGTTATACATCAAGCACACATTTTTATTCCTTTGTAATTTTTTCGTAAAGTTAATAAATCTTCTTCCCTTTGTTTTTATTTTATGAACACACTGTATTAATATTGAAGACTTGATTGCAGATTTGTTCGTTATAAATCAAGCACAATTTTTTGTTCCTTTGGCATTTTTTTGTAAAACTAAAAACAAAATTTTAACGTTTTCGTTTTAACGTAATGTACGTAAAATTGCGGGTGGAACCAACGTACTAAAATCTGGGTGAAATATGGCACGTGTCCATTATTTTGAATACCTTACATTTTTTCTTAATAAAATTTGTTGATCTCTTTCAAAAAGGGCAGTTTCTATATGAGCAGACCAAAACCCCAAATACTGTTTTTTGAAATAAAAATATTTGTTGTTATTTTGCCCTCTTGTAAACTCAATCTGGGACACACTATATATACATATATATATATATATATATATATATATATATATATATATATATATATATATATATATATATATATATATATATATATATATATATATATATATATATATATATATATATATATGGCCACTACTGCGTTTATTAAGTTTGTTGATGGGATGTGGTGGGGTATCCGTAAAGCTACAACCCTAAAATATTTTCACTTGAAACGCAAATTTATACAGGGCGATTTATATCAAAGTTGCATTTTTCTCAATGGAACCCCCTGTATATTATTGCATATTTGGACTCCTTGGTCAATTCTAGTGCGACTTTATGTATCACAACCTAAAATGGATCGTTTAGCCGCAATTCGCCATTTTTACAAATGATAGATGTCTGAAAAAATTAAACATCGCTGTGATCACAAAACTTAGAAGGCCCTGACTATGAGATGTTACTAGACATGAAATGTACTAGATCAGACCGAACGGTCAAATTCGAATTCTTCTAGTGTTTAGAGAAATTACTTTGTCAATTTAGAAAATTTCAATCAATGGTAACTTGATTTTTTCAAATAGAACGACCATTTTTTCATTTTTGCATCAAATTCGAAATTTTTTTACCTTTCTGACGATATAAATTAGTCTGTATCTATCTTCGCTAGATTTCTTTTAATTTCACAATTCTGATTAATTTGATATATTTTTCAAATTTTAGTTTGTACTATCTAGTAACCCATGGAAAGTAAACAAAAAACGATTCACATTATAAAACATTATTTATTAAAAAAATGAACCATGATTTTCTACAAAATATTTTTTTCACCGATGAATCAACTTTTACTAGGCAAGGTATGTTTAATAGTCATAACAGTCACTTCTGGGCAGAGGAAAATCTAACGGTTAAACGTGTAACCGATTATCAACATAATTTTAAGTTGAATGCGTGGGCTACTTCAATGGCAACCGCCTCGTTGCATACCATATTTTTGATGGAAATTTAAATGCTGATGTTTAATATGAATTTTTTGATAATCGTTTATTTCCGCTATTAAAAGATTGGCCTCTTGATGTACGAAGAAGCATGGTTTTTATGCATGATGGTCCTTCACCTCATTTCAGTAGGCAAGCTAGAAGAGGGCTCAACGAACGTTTTTTTTGTTGGATAGCTCGAGGTGCTGATGCTCCTATTAACTGGCCACCAAGGTCCCCTTACCTAAGTCCCTTGGATTTTGATATGTGGAGTTTAGTTAAAACAAAAAGTATATTCAAGCGAAATAAATTCCATTGAAGAACTTCAAGTGAGAGTTGAAAATGATTTAAGAATTTTAATCCAAGAACCACGGCCACTACAAAGGACTATGCTTTCGCTAGAAAAACGTTTATGATTATGTATTCGTGAAAATGGTGGGTACTTCGAACATTTAATGTAAAAACCCGTACTTAATCCAATTTATTTTTCTGTTTGTTTTGTGTTATTCGTTGTTTTTTTTTAATTGTTTCCTTTGTCTGTTCTGTGTTAGTGCCATACAATTAAAACCTTTTTTAAGTTACAATATTTTTACCTCATAGTTGTTTCTGAAACAATCATTATTCCCTGAGGTAGTTCGTTCTCGCGCATGAAAATTATTAAATGCTTCATTTTAAAATAATTTGTTAATTTGGTCAGCATTACTTGCTAAAACCTCAAATAACTCCAAAACCAGTAATTTTTTACTTTCAACAAGAGTACCATTTTTGTGGCAATTTGTTTAAAAAGTATTATTTTTGCTCAAAAAATTAAAAATATCCCTATAAAAAAAGTTTGGGGGCAAAATAAGTGTCACCATTAGCGACGCTCCTATACAAAATATTACAAATTGGTCAACACTATCTTTTATGGCCTAATCAAAGGTATTTGTGGTCTAAATTCTATTTAGGTATCTTAAACCGTTTCAGACATAATAAAAAAAAGGATTGTTGGATCCACTTTTACAGGGCCGTATCTTCTTGAGGAGGCATTTTCGGGCACATGTTTCTTAACAAAACTAGCGTTATTTTTTAATATTCTATTCTAGAAACACCCTGTACAATATACGTATATATATATATATATAATATATATATATATATATATATATATATATATATATATATATATATATATATATATATATATAGATCATTCTATCTTTCTTGAACCTTTTGATGTTCCACACCATTCTGCTCCAAACATCAACCGCAATCCTATGCTTTTTTGAATACGTATAGTACATTAGTTAATGTCCTGAGTAATAATATCCATAACACCATAACATGTTTGTTAAACAATTAACGTTACTTTGTAATATTCTATTTATCCTAGAAATTAGTGGAACGACGTCTTTGAAATACCCTGTGTGTGTATACATGTATACATATATATATATATATATATATATATATATATATATATATATATATATATATATATATATATACACAGTAATACCCTCGTTAATCCGAACATCCAATAATCCGGATGATCCTGTAATTCGGACCTACTAGTTGTTCTATTATGTATCTTGTAGTTCGGATTTGACAAGTTTCCATAATCCGGATTGTCGCATTTCATTTAGAATAAACGGAATTTGCTCACTATGCTTGTTTTATCTTGTCTGCAACTGGCAACAGGTAGTATTCAGAATGACTCCAAAGATAAAACACGTTACGCTAAATATCAAACAAAAGCATGAAATTTTTAAGAAGTTTAGAGGCTGGTGTTAGTCGTGTGAGTCTCGCTGAAAAATATAATGTTGGGACGTCCACCATTGTTTGTTGGCAATTGTTATCAACAAGTTCCTTCTAGCAAAACATTAAAGCAAGCCGAGTACCCAGAAATGGAAAAACGATTGTATAACTGGTTTCGCACACAAAGGTCCAGACATATTCCCGTTTCTTTTGCCATTCTCGCTGCCACAGCGAGAAAAATCTATGCAGAAGTTTATGGTAAGGGCAATTTTGTAGCAAGTAGAGGATGGTTGGCAAAATTTAAATCTAGGCATGGTTTGAGACGACTCCGAATTTGTGGAGAAAAATTGTCAAGTAATGTAACTGCTATTTTACCTTATCTGTCAAAACTCAAAAAGGAAATATTGGAGCTAAATGTGGGTCCTTCGCAGATTTACAATTGTGATGAGTCGGCACTCTTCTGTAAAATGCTTCCCGACAGACGGTGGTAGGTCCCCATGAAAAGAAAGCGCCTGGCAGAAAAGTTGCAAAAGAAAGGGTAACCTTTTATTGTGTACAAATAGTGATGGTTCCCATAAAATAAAGCCTCTGATGATAGTAAAATCAAAAAATCCTAGAGCATTTAAGAATATGGCTTTACCGGTCGACTCCAAATCTTCAAAAAATGCTTAGTTAACTACATTTATCTTTAATGAATGGCTACAAAGCTTTGTTAAACAAGTAAGAAACTTTCTCAAAAGTCAAAATTTAGATGAAAAGCATTGCTGATAATGGATAACGCCAAATGTCATGGTCCAGCAGAAGAAAAAATTGACACAAAGACGGGAGAATTCACAATTATGGTTCTCCCTCCAAACACAACTCCCATCATTAAACTTCTTGATCAAAACATTATTCAGTTAACAAAACTAGCGTATAGAAAAAGTTTATTGCGTCATATTTTATCATTTAATGAAGATGACATTTCTAAGTGCATAAAGTTTTTAACTTTAAGAGATGCGGTGTTTTGTCTTTCCCATGCATGGGACAGTATTTCCCCAGCTACAATATCCAAATCATGGAAGAAACTTTTGAATTTTAACGTCACTGATCTCGACGAATATGAAGACGAAGACCTTTTACCTCTCAGCATTTTAAAGTCACAGATCCTTTCTGAAGGGCAGGATATCCATTTAGTTTCTTCTATGCTACACCAGGCCGGAGGGGAGGTGTTGACCGAAGCTGAAGTTCAGTCTTGGATTTGCGGTGATGAAAATTTACTCCCTTTAGAAGAAAACATCCAAAACGATTCCGGCGACGATGAAGAAGAACCATTCAGAAGAAAGATTAAGAATGAAGAAGCAATAAAGGCTTTAAATGTTGTCATAGAGCGGGCCAAAGAAAATGATTTTCCGCCTGCAGAAATAACAGTTTTGCAGAGACTTCAAGAAAAGGCATTTTTTGTGAAAAATGATAAATTATGTCAAACAAAAATTACAAATTGCTTTTAAATTATATACATATGTATTTACATATGTACATACATACATACACTTATGTATGTATAATTTTTTTGTAATAGTTAGTACATATGTATTTATATTTTCATAATAAACGTTTTTCTGTATTGTGTAATGTGTACTTGATTTTTGCTAATTTTTAAAATGATCCTATAATCCGGATATTTCAGTAATCCGGACGTGTGTCGTTTTAATTAGTCCGGATTGACGAGGTATTACTGTATATACATATATATATATATATATATATATATATATATATATATATATATATATATATATATATATATATATATATATATATATATATATATATATATATATATATATGTGTGTGTGTGTGTGTGTGTGTGTGTGTGTGTGTGTGTGTGTGTGTGTGTGTGTGTGTATGTGTGTGTATGTGTGTGTGATGTGTTGTGTGCGTGTGCGTGTGCATGTGCGTGTGCGTGTGCGTGTTCGTGTATGTTAGTAACCACGATAACTCCCGAACCAAAATACCCACGTACTTAAAATTTTGTATTTAAGCTTGTTTTCATTTGGGTTAGAGCTGATTAGATTTTGAGAGAAATCCCGCGGCGGAGAGGGGGGTTTATTAGGGTCAGTTTTTGATTTTTATCAATTATTTCTAAAACAGCTGCATATTTCTAAGATATAAAAATACCCAGACGTAGACCTTAATTTTTTGATACGACGCATAATTTAGCGGTAAAAAAATTCCTAAGGTGCAATTTAAGAGTTAGTTCAAGTTTTTTCAATATCTGAATAACGATTCATTTGGTTAGAAAAAGTGCAGATAAATTTTTTACAGAAAATTTAATATTATACAACTTTTTTTTATAGTTTCTTAATATAATGCAAGTTAAGTTTAAAAAATAATTAAATATGAATGATAATGGTTAATATGTGTCATTGATATTTTATGGGTGGCTTTGGAATTTTTTTTAAATGTAACACATATTATAGTTGTATCCACGTCATCACTAGTAATTGTATGTATTAAGATTAAAATGGGAAGTCTTTTACGTATGTAAGAAATAATGACGTCAGGAATGAAATCTACCAAATCATAACAAGGCAGTGTTGCAAATAATACTTTAATTACCCATAGGTAGTTGCTTGTACTCATTTAAAATTGTCGTAATATTTTACGTCCTTAACTAATCCATTTTGTATAAAACGTATTTAAAAAAATTAATTAGAGCTTAGTAAAGCTAAATGCGAAATTCTAATAAGTGCAATAAAAATATTAACGTCTGCTGCGATTGAACTCGTTCTATGGGCGGTACGTTTGGCACTAATGTTATATTGGATATTCAAAACATGCTGTGTTGTGGTTAAGACAGAGCAGTTTGAACCTTCAAACGTAAGCCTCTACCCAGCCTAAGCGCTTGTGATTTTCATTGCAATCGCTTAACTTCGCAAAAAGAACCTAGCGTTTCGCTCATCGTTTCGGTTCCGGCATCGTGATCTTCGCCGCTTCGGAGGTAGATCTGTCACTGCTTGCATACAGATAATACGAAGGAGCGGTCATCAGAAGAGGGCCACAGCCTAGCCGCAAGCAGGAGCCGCCGGAATATTGCAGCAGCAGCGGAAAATTCCAGGAACATCTAGGACACCGCCAACAGCAGGATCGTCGTCGGGTCAAGGACAACTCTAATAGGCTAAAGGTATCATTAATAAAAAATTTTAATTTAACTACTTTGTTATTTTATTTTAACTCTGTATTTCCACCGTTTCGTATTGGGTCTCTGATTTCCAAGCCTTTTTCCTCGGGGTGTGAGGCTGCACCTCGGCAGAGACCCGGCCCTTTCATAAACAGATTCTTATTTCTTTCTTAAACCCATTCAAAAAACCTATTACTAACCACGCAACCGAGATGGTCAAGCAAGGTCGCCACCGAGCTACCGTCAAAGTTGTGTCCCCTACCCCCGACGCCGTCCGTCCACCTACACCACCACTCATTACACAATCCTACTCACACACACTCGTTTCACCTCCACCTGCTTCACGTACACGCTCCCACTCCAATGCATCTTCCATATCCACCACATCCACACACTCTTACATCTCCACACGATCCACCTCTTCCACAAAACCATTCAAACCCGCTCACAAACCTGCACTCTTACCTACACCCGCTCACACACATACACCTGCCCTGATTCCTACACCCGCACACGCACACATACCCTCTCTCCTAGCCACACCTTCTGAATCACCTACACCTGCCTTGAGTCCTAAACCCGCTTCACCTAATCCTATACCTACCCACCCCCAATCCTCGAGATATTGCATCCGCAATATCCCGAAAACCATTACCACACAAAAATCCTTATTCAACTCCTTCAAATCCCTCAACCTTCCGTGGTTGAACTTGACGTTCAACCACAACCACACCTGTCTCTTAGAGACATCCTCTCCCCTTCCGGATGGTACGCAGCTTAGGCTGCGACACCATTTCGGCGATCCTACCGTTTCCCTCAACTCTCCGGCCCACGTACACCCAACACCACTCCTAGAGCTCCCTCCTTTTCCTACGTGATTCGTCACGTAGATAAGGACATCCTTGCCCAAGAGATCCTTGATGCGATCGATCTTCCAAAAGTGAAGAAGGCCGTTCGTATCATCTCGAAGGCCACAAACACCCCTACCTCCCTCGTCCGGATCATCACTCCTTCCCAAACCACCCTCCAGTACCTCCTCGCACAAGGTGTCGTCATGTTCGGGCGACGCTTCATGTGCGAACCCTCCCTAATCCCTCAACCACTCCCGAAGTATTGCTCCACCTGCACGCAGATGGGGCATACCGCGGAGGAGTGCCCTTCCCGATCCATCCGGTGCCCTAACTGTGGCGGAAGCCACAGATCCACCCTTTGTAAAACCTCGGCGAACCCAAAGTATAACAACTGCGGGGGAGCCCATCCTACCTACTCCTTTAAGTGCCAGAAGCGGCGGGAACCTCCCAGTTCTCCGTCACAGACGGCAATCCTCGATCCCATCATGTCTGACGAGTCTGACTCGGAAGACACCATCCACCTCAAGCCTATCCCCGACACCGATCCCGTCTCCATCAAATCCTTTATCCAAGTCCTCACTAACGCTCTCCTAGACCTGTTTCCCACCCACCAACGCCGTGTTTTCCGAACCCTCCAATCCCTATCCCTCAACTTCTTCCAACGGCAGATCAACGTCTGCGTAGCCGGTACGCGGAGGAAGGTCGCCGTAGTCCGCCAACCCCTTCCTTAAACGCCTTGATTTCCAATGGATATCATAACAGGGACCATTAATGCCAGGGGCGTTCACCGGAAACGTTCCCTACTAAAACACTTCCTTCACACGCACAACGTTCACGTCCTCTCAATCACCGAGACCAAACTTTCACACAAATGCACACTACAATTTAACACATATAATACCTTCCGTAACGATAGCGCGCATGGAACCGCCCTCCTAATCAAAAACTGTTTCCCCTCCACTCTATTTCAATTACCCGCGCACCTACAGCAACTCGAATGTGTCGCTGCAACGGTGCACTTCCCAACTCCTATAGTATTCATATCCTACTACAATCCACCCGGCCACAATACACTTTCCGATGACCTATTAGTATATGCCTCCAGCCTCCCAAATGCAGTCATCTTCAATGCCCGCCATATTCAATTCGGTGACACCGCAACAAATGGAAACGGTAACAGACTATCCTCTGCTCTGTTGCAATTGCCTTTGTTGAGGATCGTCAATACACAACCCACGTATTTCGACCACCTAGGTGCCTCCATAATAGATCATGTAATAGTTTCAGAACCTATAGCTCGCTACTTCGACCGTGAGTGCTTTCTAGGCACCACAATCACTTCCGATCATATTCCTCTTCTGGTCAAAACCTCATTTTGTCCAGCTCCCCCAATACCTCCTCAAAACACAATCATTAAAGATTTTTCAAATGCAGACTGGAATGTGTTCGCCGAACACATCTCCAACAATCTTCCTTCACCCGAACTTCAAACCACCAAAGATCTCGAGAGAGCCGTTAGGGACCTAACCTCCGTAATTACGGAAGCGGTCGACACCTCAGTTCCACAGAATCCCCCTTCAAGACCAAATTACATATCTAGGCATCTTATTCACGAGAACACTCAATTGGCTCCCCGATGTTAGGAAAACACTAAACAGAATTAGAAACCGTGCAAACCTACTGGGCGCCCTCCGGGGTCGAATCAGAGGTTGCCACCCCAACACACATATAAAACCTACATCCGCCCTGTTATGGATTTCCGATCACCAATTTACACAAACATAAACCCTAACCACCTTTCCGATATAGCATCCTGTGAACGCCGGATCTTTAGACGTATACACGGGCTACCCTTCAGGTACCCCAGCGACCTCACAACACAACACGCAAACATACCAACAATCACACACAGAATCCAAACACTCCAGAAAAACTTTACACACAAAAGAATTTTCGGCGACACCATCCCAACCAAGGAAATCCTCACAACTTCCTACACCTACCAACCTCCCAAATTCCCGCGCAAAAAACCCAAGCGCAAATTTAAACACCCCCCCGCGATCCTAACCCAATTATTGGACGACATCCCAGAGGAGATAGAAGAGGCCCTCGACAATACCCCATATGCACTCCGCATCCCCCCGTCAATTGGATAACGACCACGCAAGGACACCGGCCAACGAATCAATCACACTTCACCCTATACACTTAACCACACGCAAACCTAAACCTAAATATTCAAACCGATATTAACCTTTTTTTTTACACCAATAACACCTCAAGAATAAATAATTCTCTTTTTTTTTACACCAAAAATAACACATTCATGATTGTCAACCACACAATTACAAAAACAGCGCAACACCAACAACAACGGAATGACCAGGGCTGAAGAGGAGGAATCCTGAGCAGTCTACGATAAGAATATAAGCAAAGAATAAGACTAATAAGCATACTAACCATAAGCATGAGCATACTAACCAAAAAAAAAAAAAAAAAAAAAAGTGGTTAAGAATATTGCAATTTTCGTTAATTCGTGTAATTAGTACATTTTATAGGTACATTCAAACATGTATTAGAACGGCCCCCACTGTACAGAAAAAATGTACACTATAATTGAATAACTTATATATCAAAAGTAAGGTTATGTTATGGTAATTAAAACCAGTTGAAATCTAAATTTTTTTTAATTATTTTTACCAGCATTAATGCTTATTATTACAGGTAATCAGACGCTATTGTGTGAATTAACTTATTGTTTTCAAATGTCAATTAGAATATTTATCGCTAACCAAATGCCCCCATCCCAGACCTTAAAATCGCAGCATAATTTAAGGAGTTAGTTACAAATAATATTACACTTAAATGAGTTTATAATTAAAATTATATATATATTATATTGTGAATAGAACAGTTTCCAAATATGTTCACATTTTTCATTAAGTAAACAAACAATTTATGTAAAGTTAGTGCTGACTTTTTATTTTGATCAATTGATTAGTCTTTCGATCCACACTTCATTGTCTTCAGGTAGGCACTTTTACTTCTCAGAGATGCCTTTCTTCTTGTTTATACTTCAGTTTCTTCGGAGGATGAAGACGCGTCGTCATCCCCTAACTGTATGATCAAGGGTTCCACATTTACTTCAAGCACTTTTTCTCGTCCAAACCACTCTTTTATAATTTTGTCAGTGTGACCGATACATTCTTACCATAAATCTACTGAACACTTGTTCAGTGCTTCTTTCCACATCTCTACAACTTTGTCATCACCATAACCATCTCGACCGATATGTTTATCATATTTTGGCATGAGCCCAAACCAACTAAATAGCATTAAATTCGCAATGATAAGGTGGCAATCGCAAAACCTTATGCCAGGGCTTTGTACCAACTCATGAACTTGATACCGCTTGCTTTTGGTATGTAATTTAGCTAAAGCTAATAGTTCTGTTTTAAACATATGTTGATCGTAGTGTATGTTATTATTAGTCAGCCACTCTGCAAGTGCTATTTTATTCCATGACGACGATGACTGTTTTTTAACTACTATTGAATGATAGGAGGTATTGTCCATAATAATCAAGGATGGCTCCTTATTTAATAATTGGTCATCCATCCATTTTAAAAACATTTCGCTATTCGTTTCACCGTGGTAATCCTCTTTCTGTGACTTTGATGCGAACAATAATGCAGTATTATTAACGAAGCCTGTGTTAGAACCAGCTTGTAGAACCACAAAGCGTTTGCCATCATAACCTCCCGGTTTACGAACACTTTTTACATCATCGTCTTTCCCTGGATTTCCTTTGGAAAATATCCATGGTTCGTCCAGAAACAACATGTCTCGTTTAAACTGAGAGTCACTATTACTTTCATATGCTTTCATGAACTGCAGTGGAGCATCAGCGCTTGATGATTTTTCAATTAAGGCTCTGAGGTTTAAGCTAGTTTTACTTGTTTTTCTTAAAGTTCGGCATTTAGGGTTCCGTATAAAGACAATAAATTTATTTATAGATAATTAAACAAAAAGTTATCACTTACTCTGAGTATACGTATCATACAAAATATTCCTAATGCTCATCTTTACACAATCCGGTAAATCAACTGATTTTGTTTTTTGCGAGGTCGTTTCCTTCCAGGACTACGAAAAATGGGATTATTGCATTGCGTGCTTTAATCCTTGTCACTGTGCGCAAACAAATCTTCAAAGCATCTGCTACTCGATAAAACAATAACAATGTAATTCGTTGTATGAAATTGTTTGTATATACTGTACCTCTTGCACTGCATATAAGTTGATTAGGGGTCCGTTTGATAATTTGATCACTTGAACAAAATAACTATAAAGAATGAGTAAATGAAAAAGCAAAACAACAACGAACAGAAATAATACGAGACGGCGTAAACTAAAAAAAAACGATGAGGTTATAAATAAATAAATTTAGCAGATGACGTCAAATCAGAATCCGTGCAATATTAAGTTGAAGCGTTGATTGAAGTCAGTTGTTGGACATACGGACATACTTCTCTCTTATTTCCACTGACGATCACCTATACGCATGTCTTTATCATAAACATGTATTAAGCTTTAATGATTGTTTAAAGGAATGTCGTGCATTCATTCGGAAACCTATGATACAATAATATTTATGTCTGTCTGGAATGAAGTTTAAAAAGTCATTCTGTCATAGATTACTGTTTTTGTTTTTACAATGTTGCCTGTTCTCGTTATGAACGAAGTTAGCATATAGATGTCGACTAATCTCTGTCTGTCCAGAAGTTTTAAACGTCTGTGTGACATAGATTATTGTTTTTGCTTTTAAAATGTTGCATATTTACGTGATGAGCTTATTATAAAAGGATATAAATATATAATTCTTCTAAAAAAATGTTATTAAAATTATTTCATTTCTTTTAATTTCAATTTTGTAGGTTAGAAGGTCGTGTGGTGTTCCACACCAGATATTTATATTGTTGTATTGATACACACTGAGAAATAAATATTTAAATAAAACATTGTGGAAATTATATTTGAAACGTTAGTACTATTAATTTTATGATTATTAAAATTTAGAAACATGTTCAGCTCATTATATTATACAATATAATTATACACTATTTCAGTAATGACTGAAATTTTCAATCATTTTATCGAAAACCGCTACATTAAGATTTCCTATCTATAAAAAAAATATTTATCTTCATCTCATACGTATGTCACTCCTATTCGTTTTATACGTATCTTTGCAAACACTGAAGTAAAAGCACGTATCTCTTATCCCTTGTAGAACATTTGGAAGTTCAAGCTGTTATTGGAAAATCATAAACCAAATACTTTATCCAGATTACTAACTTACTTCCGGAATAAGGTATTGGATATACGTAAGTTG